>JAPMOB010026662.1:0-15102 GCA_029875015.1 Lepomis gibbosus | reverse complement strand
AGCTCCCAACCCAACTTTGAGTATAGATTAACGGCGATATTTTTTTTGTCGCCCGATAAGAGTCTCACGTTAACGCAGCCCTTTAACTCTGATAACGGCCCACCACTAATTCTATATCATCAATACACAGAACAATCTCATGTAACTTAATTTCCTTCATGGTTAATTACTTCTAAATTAACTGAAGAACATCTTTATTATTAGAGTTATTGGATGAATTTGTTAGTCTTTATCTGTTTCTGAACATAGATTCTCAACTCTGGAGTCTGGTGTCCAGCTTCTAGGAATGTTATTACCCAAAATGATATGATCCCATTAATTCCACTGTAAACCACAAAAAACATAAAATAAGTGTGTCTCAGGTGACATTACCAGCATCTCCGTATTGTTACGACCTTCACGGGGCTTGTTTGATACTGGCATTTATTGTTGTGTTTATAGTTGTTTGCAGGTCTGTGGAATTTCCCACATGGTGCTCTTAAGCCGTAAAAATACAATAAAATAAATTGTACATGGATGAAGTGAGGTTGTTAGATGGAAACTGGGCAGCTGGCAATTGAGCAGTCTGATCATAAGTCTCAGGGTGATGTTTATTACCGGTATATTGTTGTTTTTGGAATTTTCTTTTATAAGCGAGCATAAGGTTGAAACAGAAAGAACATGTCTGAGAAGTTCACCAGTGACAATATCCTTGACCCAAACATCAGTCATGCATAAGCCTCTGCAAAGAAGTATCCTCAAAATTGATGTTTAACAAGGGTTAAAAATTATTATGATTACATCAGCACATGGTATGTTGTAGGGAGAATATAACATTATGGAAAGAGTTTACTCTTTGTCATATTGTTATCATGCATATAAAATTATAATTATAATTATTTGATTTGGTGAACCCAACTCTCTCTCTAATTTGTCTCATTAGTGGCATTACCACTCAACTGTAGGTAACGGCTTAGAGTAAATGTTAACTCAAAGCTTAACCTGTCCTGTGGCTGCAATGCATTCTGTTCTGTTTTGTTTTGTGCTAATGTGAAGAAATTGTTGTCTTTGTCTCTTCTATAGACGATAGATATCTAATGGCTGAATGTTAGTGCAAAATGGCAGTAGGAAAACTACTTAACTCTGTAATTTAGAGGGAACAGAACAGAAGTTGACTTTTGTTGTTAAGTGGTTTGGTGGTTCCCCACCTGTAATGTTAGGACCACCTCAAGGATACCCAAGATGAATATATTGATTGACAGGATAGGAAGAAAGAAAAACACGACCTTCTGCCCTAAAATGTATGTTTAGTGTGAACTTTCTTCTGACATTAGCTTCTCTTGTGTAGCATATTTTCAGGCCTCTAACAATTATAAAGTAAAAAGAATACAATTTTTAAAACTGAGGAGGACAAAACTGACTCTGTTGCTGTACCCACAGTTCATGAATGTGAACAGTTTAGTATGGGAAATTAACCTCAAACTCTGGCAGAGTTTCTGCCCTACAGATGTCAAAATTGGCATCACTGTCTGGTTTGGCCTCAGACATGAATAGGTCTGTCTGTCCTTGAAGTTGATGAATAACACATGACTTATTACTCAAGGGATTAAGTATATTAAATTAGGAGAATACATGTATTATTAATCTTGTTTTCCCCACAGTTGTTACCAATCATGATGAGCTAACTGATGAGTGACTTGCCAAGACCAATGCTGCAAGCTTAGAAAACATATACCAATGTTCTTTATGCTTACGTTGAACATTTACTGAAAAATTGGAAATTGAGATTATAAATCATTAAAACTGGAAGGTCATAAATATGTCAATTAAATCTAAGACTGAAAATCTAATAACAAACCTCCTTTTTTGATGTTTTTAAAAAACAACATTCATTATAAAGACAACAATAAAAAAATCTGAAAGAATAAAACCACAGCTGTTGAATTGTGGTTATAACAAATCACTATAGTTTAGGTTTTCACTTTTCAACTTAGGTAAAAATAGCTTCAAAGAACTATGCTATACTGACATGTGGCATATACTGCATGTGTACATGTTGCAATGTTCAGTGAACACATCTCGTAGATTTCAACTCTCTATCTGCTGAACACATGCTGCTGTCCATCATCACAGCGTTCCACAGAAGATTTGCAGCAGCAGGCAGGAGGATCAGCAGACCTTACACCCACCTCTGACATGCTTCAGATCTTCAGCAGCCCTACAGTGTCCAGCTATAACACTGATTATGAACGGTGGAGTCAAGTTTCTATGACCTGTGGAAACCTGGAAAATCTAATTATACCTACCATGCTCGACCTCCAACAATCAACCTTGTTTTTGTTTTTTTATTATTAGGAACAGGTTTGTGTATTGGCTTTATGTTAGTCAACTGTTAAAATAATAAACTGCCTTAAGGTGAAAAGATGCCTGTATAAGCATTCCGGTGACCTAAGGGTTAAAGGAAACATTTTGGAAAATATGCTTTCTTGCCAAGAGTTAGATCAGAAGATTGATAACTTACAAAAATAAACTGGAAATACTAGCTTGGCTCTTGCCAAAGGTACAACAAAATCAACCAATACAAAAGCAGCTCTAAAGCTCACCAATTAACAGGTACGTTGTTTAATCCATACAAATTCCAAAATTGAACATACCAATTCTTTGTTATGGGTGATATGTATAAGACCATTTCTGACTATTTCATTTGATGGAATGGTGCACTTCAATTCAAAGTATGGCAAATTTCTAGGTGGAAGTACCAAGAGTTAAGAGTTAAGAGAAGAGTCTGACAATGAAAGCACTTCCTCATGCAATCTGGCCCTGATCATCAGAGAGAACAAAAAATACTTCTTTCAGTTGTCATGTAAAGGGTGACTGGATCACAATTCTCCAGAGAGCCTGATTTCTTTGTTAATTGGCAATTGGCTTTTAATTTCACATGGTTATATATTATTGCCATACAGTCCACACTGCCTACCTCTAGCTGTCTGTGGCGGCTATATCGTCAATCTGCTATGGCTCGGATACATGTGATGTCCACACAGACAGTGTTGCCCCTTATTGACGGTTGTTTCCCTCGGCTGGAGAAACAATCAGCCAAGCAGCTTTGTAGACAGGAATAAGAAAGGAGTAGGGATATAAACGTCATAGCTAGCTACTTAGCCACATCAATGGAAAAATAGGTACCAACTGTACAGGTTGTTGTAAAGAAACTTAAAGAAATAACTGCCATCTAACCCCACTGACCTCCTCCCTATGTGGACTCTGTAGCTCTATCACAACGTCACCTGACTTCCCCCTTTGCTCAAACAGAATTACTATAGCTGCCAGAGGGTGTTGTTGCACTTGCTATAACAACTGATACTGTCATTTTTCTTTTAGTGGACAGTTAAATCTAAGTGTAATATGATAAACATAAATGTGTGCAGTCATTAAATTAAACAACTGACCCCCATTGGAGTAAGACATGAATTAAATTTGGCTACCTACAGTAAAATATACAGTTCTGTGCCAATGTCACTGCATCAGTAAGGTCTCTAATAGGCAGAAATTACAAGGCAGACAAGGGGTTCCAGATACCAAGCTTTTCTAAAGAAGCACAAAGTAACAGGAACGCTGAGGAACATAGACCCAGTAGTCTGCCAAAGAAACTGCAGCAGTTGCAAGACACATCATGCTTACTTCCCTTTGCAATTGGAAGATGTCCAGCGGTTCTATCACCTCAGAACTGGCAGAAAACAGTGGGACACTCGTGCACCATCTACTGTCTGGAGAAGTCTGATCAGAGGTGGCCTTCATAGAAGACTTGCAGCCAAAAAGCCATACCTCTGACATGGCAACATGGCAAAGTGACTCAACTTTGGACAGAAACAGCACCTGGCACACATCTATGTTCATGGCACATTTGGCACAAATGGTAGAATATAGTCTGTAGCATGACAATGACCCCAAACATCAATCTTAGGCGTAATTAAGAATAAGAAATCCTGGAAGTGATGGTATGGCCCCCGTAGAGCCCTGATCTTAACATCATCAAGTCTGTCTGGGATTACATGAAGAGAGTGAGCAACACAAGCTGCCTAAATGTGGCTAGTTCTGTGACATTAAGATTAAAAGAAAAATTAAACACTGTATTTTAAAGGCTGTTAAAGGCTATGTCAAACTGACTTAAGCAAATAAAAAATAAAAATAGAAACAAAATTCAAATGATGAACTGCTTTCTTTCATATCTTAAAAGTACATGCCTTAATTGCTTCAGGCAGTCTCTGTGATAGGACAATATCGGTATACAAAAGCATCTCTGCATCATCATCTGTGACAAGCATACACAAGTATAACAGTCTCTGGAATCCTCTATGAATGGTGATGCTATTTTCCAAGAAAACTGATTGGTCAGTAGGTGGTGGTTTTATGTGTCATGATGATTTCTTATCTCGACTGTAACCAGCTCAGGAGCAGGTTCTTAGGTAATCTAGCTCATATCAGTCCCCAAGCTGCACAACAGCACCCCAGATGAAACTATCGCACTCAACGAGCAGAGCATGTTCTGCACTGACAAACAACAACACTCCAGTGGAGGTGAACTGTGCTTACATCAACAATGCTTGGTGCTCAAAAGCAGTCAAAGTGGATGGACAATGTTTACCAAAAGATGCTGACCATATTATTTGGCCAGATAATTCACCATTGTTTTTGTGGCTGCTGTTTACATACCTACAGATGCAAATTTAAAAAAATGCACTACAGAAAGTGTATAAAGTCATCAGCAGCTGCATGACAAAACAACCGGAAGGTGTTTTTATTGCAGCTGTAGCGGTGTGACGAGATCTTGTGCCAATCACTCAATTGACATTTTCCACATGCTGTCACACCATACAGCAATATTCTCAGGTAACTCAGATAACGTCCACCCACCGAGCGAATCAACTCTGCCTAACAGATGGGAAACTAGCATGCCCTGTAGTAGTAATCAAGTGAACCAGCTCTCGTGCTGTGAGTTCAGACAGTTGTGAAAGAGTGGTAATTTAATTTGTTTATTTTTTTAATATACACATCTAAAAACTGAAGCGCAAACTTCCTCTAATTGGGACTGTGAGCTGCACTTTATCAGAGCTGCTGAAGTTAACGTGTCTGGATTTATAGTAAGATTTATGCTTGATCAGAAGTCTCATTCTATTATGGCTTTTTTCTCCACATGTCAGAGAACACAGATATGTGGGATAGTTTTTGAATGTGCAGAAAATTTTGAACATGAGCAGAAAACCTGTTAAAACAAAGGAGCTAATAAAGTCCAGGAGTTTATAGCTGAATTAAAATTAATTAATTTATCATTGAGGTGAAAAGTTTCCAGATACACAGACTAAATTGTGAATGTTGACTCAGCAGGGATAATATTTAATGTGAAAAGGATCTACAGGAGGAAACATATCTGAAATCAATACAGAATGCCTGAGAGCCTTACTGCATTATATTCTACTATATTCTGAACTGTCATCTGCCACATGATATTTGTATTTCCCTGCAGAAAATGTGAACAGAATGGAATAAATTAACGGTTTAATGCTCAGAATTTTCATATAATTTTGCACATAAGATTTCTTTAAAATAGTGTTAAAATCTTGTTCCTATTTCAACAGTGTCTTTGTCCCCAAAGCTCAGCAGTGTCTAGTCAGAACGACTACTCATCCCCATTCTGATTAAGTGCTTTTAGAAACTAGTTCTCCAGCAGATCTCGGTTAGAGCTGGTTATTAAACCGCTCAAAAGATCATTGGTACCCATCTATCAAGCAACGGTGATATTGGAGAGGTGAGGTACTTGTACAAAGTCCAAAGAATACTAAAAGACAGTACCCACCCCAGCCACAGCCTGTTCACCCTGCTGCTGGCTGGGTAGCAGATACAGAAGTATCTGCTGTCGCACTACCAGACACAAGAGCAACTTGCAACATCATGCAGCATATCACGAAACTCACAGTTCGGATCGATCCGTAGTTTTTTAAGGGTTAAATTCATTTTAAAATGCGTGCTGGAGTCTCACTCAATGTCCCGCCCACAGCACTGTCCGATTGGTTACAAGGAAAAGATAAAAAGGAAAGGAAGCCGATATTACTGAAGTTGCAATACATTGATCTACGGGGTTTCACTTAATAACACTCTTGACGGCTTTTAAATCAGTGTCTCTCCCCTTACGCACTCACTGCACTTCAGAGTTAAACACAGCATACATCTTGCGTCTTTTCTGTGTTTTCACTGCAGCTCTGCATCGCGATGTAACACTGTATTTCTTACTTTAATGATAAACAGTGGGAGAAAACTTTTTTTTAAACAGCAATCAATCCACAGTTCATCTTTCAGGAGAAAAATACCCCCTCCCCCGTGTTTTTTTGGTTGTTGCACAAATCTTACCATGTATCAGGTTATCTACCATACTGTCTATGATTTTGTAAATGTAAATGTTTGTGTGGTAAAATGTAGAAATGATTCTACCTTGTACCTTTATTTGTACACAATAAATATACATTGAACTGAACCATCTGAAGCTTAGAAGATTGTATAACTCTCTACTATCTAATTGTGTGTGTGTGTGTGTGTGTGTGTGTGTGTGTGTGTGTGTGTGTGTGTGTGTGTGCGCGCGTGTGTGTGTGATATCAAGCTCTGTATGGAATATGATCATCATCATCATCATGACAGCCAGTTGGCTCACTCAGAAACAACTGATACTACATCACTCTCTCCATCCATTTCTGTTGTTTTTTTCCTCTCTCTAGCTCACTCTCACTCTCTTCTGCCTTTCTAATCACACACTCTCTCTCTGTATCCATGTATCAGTTTCTTTCAAATAATCTCACCCCCCTCTCCACCACCAACGACACCCACTGAAGCCAGATCACGTTAGAAGCTGCCAAGCTGGTACAGAACTGTGTGTTCCTGTGTGCTTCCATAGCTCTTAACAACATTCAGTGGTAGTAATGAAGATTGAAACCTTTACACAGCTCTCATCTACAAATTTTACAAGGTGCTGCATGTAGGAACAAGCAGGGGCCTGCTGAGACAAAAAAAAATGCATATCTGCATTATTTAATACCCTCATAAAGTGAGCCTAAATCATGAGAGCTCAGCTTATAGTTAAAGATTTTATTCTGGAAAACATCAAATTAGAGCCTTACTGGAGAAAGCATCATCCCAATCAGCAAGGTATGTGAGTGGTTTAGATGAAAGTGCTTTGTTTTAAGCTCTTGAACAAATCAACATTTTTCTGAACACTCTCTTTAGATAATATAAGACAGGTAATTTTGATCTTCAACTCAAAGCTGATTTATCACAATCATACAATCCATTAACTTTGTGAATTGTAACTTAAAATAAGCATTGTTGCATTTTGAAACTGCATGTACTATTTCATGCACCACATTTATTGCTAAATCTTCAGTGGATATAGGAGGAATCTGAAAAGCTGCTGTATTTTTCCACCTCAAGGAAATGAGAACTGGCCTGGCTCTTGCTGAGGCAGAATAATTAGGGCAGACCCCTCAGAGAGAGAACATTAATCTAAATCTTTAAGACCAACAGGAGTAACCTTTCATCCAAAACCTGAAAGGTTGTCCAACCCAGTGCCCTCAGTTTGGAATTTATGTGTTAAAATCTTTCAGTGATCTAACCCACAGTTGGGACTATAGGAAAGGTTTCTGCAGGTGTTCCAATCACTTCCATGACACCAGGGGTATAAAATCAAGCACCTAGGCATGTGGACTGCTTATTGCCACCTGTGCAATAAGCTCATTTGTAAAATTTCCTCACTACTACATATTCCATGGTCAACGGTTATTGGTAGTATAACAAAGTGGAAGTGGTTGGGAACAACACAAACTCAGCCACAAAATGGTCGGCCACATAAAATCCCAGAGCAGAGTCAATGGATGCTGAGGCACACAGTGCGCAGAAGTCACCAACAGTGCGTAGACAGCTTCATGGAATGGGTTTCCATGATAGCTGCAGCCAAGTCTTAAATCACCAAGTGCAATACAAAGCATTGGATGTAGTGGTGTAAAGCACGCCGCCACTGGACACAAAAGCAGTGGAGACGTATTCTCTGGAATGATGAATCACGCTTCTCTGTCTGGCAATCCAATGGACGAAGCTAGGTTTGGCGGTTGCTGGGAGAAAAGTACTTGCCCAATTGTATAGTGCCAAGTGTAAAGTTTGGTGAAGGAGGGATTGTTGTGTGGGGTTGTTTTTTCAGGGATTGGGCTTGCCCACTTAGTTACAGTGAAAGGAACTGTTAATGCTTCAGCATACCATGACATTTTGGACAATTTCATGCTCACAAATTTGTGGAAACAGTTTGGGGAAGGATTCATTTCCTGTGTCACTTTTCATGTGTTTTCCTGACAAAACTTGGTTTGGAGACCAGTCGTTGGGTGACAGAGTCATTGAGAGTTTGTGTAGTGTGTGACCTGCTCTCGGCAATCAGTCACCTGGGGTGAACACTACAACGACTTCAAAACTCCAGTTCCAAGACAGCAAGTCGTGTAGTCTGAACAGCACAGCGATCTACCGACATTGAAAGTCGTGTAGTCTGCACCGGGCATTACATCATTCTGTTCCCCAGACAGAAATTTTTTTGACATCCTACACATCACTGTGGAGCCACTGTGGAGTCTTTTTATCTGCCTGTATAGCATGGAGCTCTTCGGTCATTGTCATATTTTAGTGTCTTTTCATCAAATTTACAGTTACAGGTGTAGTCAAAGAGTAGGTGAAGACATTCAGTTGCATTATTATTTGCATGATCTTAGTCATAAAGCTGATATTGCCTTTAAAATTTGATCTTATTTACTAGGTGAGGATGAAAATCTCATCTTTTCCTTTATTTAATTTCCATTTACTCCAAAATAGAGACAGAAATGGCTTTGCCTACAATGGATTCATATTGTGTAGCCTCTGACTTATCAAAGGAGACCCGAAATATGCATATGGGCCTAGTGGTTGAAGAGTTATACCTGATTCAGTTTGGGCATGTTATTTTAAGCATTATTTTTTTCAGGAGATAGGGCTAGAGTTGAAAAGGTTGGCATGGAGAACAGAGAGCTTTGGATCACCAGCTACTTTGGATTGCAAAGCATTTCATGCTGAGCGGTCTTCCTCAGGCAGCATCAAGATAAAGACAACACCAACTCTGTCTGGACTAAAGGCGACATAAACAAACAAGAAAAGGAAGAGGACCCACTCCCCCTGTAGATGTAAAAGGCCCATTCCAATGTAAAAAAAACACATTTTTTTTGTTTATATGTTATCATACACTTATGAAGACATACTTAATATTACATTACATTTCTGCCCTATTCATCAAAAAGATCCCCCTAAGTCTTACATACTTATAGACTAAATTGTTTTGGAGTTCAATAGTTCATTATGTTGGAGGGGCACACGTTCTGTACTCTCAGTACTCTAGGCAAGTTGTCACAGGAAACACTGGTGGAAACGAGGGTGAGGAGTTTGTTGTGTATCAAATGGAACTGCTAGCAAGACTTCATTTCCTTTACTTACTTATACAAAACAAAGTCCTCTTTCCAACTCTGACTCCATTTCCACTGTTGTCTTCCTGCAACAACTTGCCTCTCATTAGATTTCAGAGAAAGAATTGTCCTCGAGCAAGACTTCTGTGTATTGTTAAAAACAAAGCCATCTACTGCACTGATTCCAATCCTTTTGTACCTTCTAGTCATTTCAACACTCAATATATGAAATTAGGGCACAGGTTTAAATCTGCCGAAATTATCCTTTAAAGACAGACCTACCAGAGACACAGCCAGAGGAAACACTGACTTTTTGTGAAAGCTGAGAATAAAGCACCTCGAGCTGGAAAGGTATCCCTCCTCAAACTATTGTTCTTGTTAACTATAAGTCCAAGTCAGATAGATGACACTTTACTATTATACTGCACCTATGGTTTATCATATACCATTGTCCATCCATCCTGAAGACAAATCAAAAGACTCAAGGGTGTGAATGTGTTGATTTTTATTTGTTTACAGTGTATAATACAGAAGCCTGAAGCCAGTTTTGGCTAAAACTCATGATGTGCTGCTTATACATGAAACTATGCCACCTCTGCAGCTGTTACTCTCGCACTTCATAAACAAGCTCACCAGCCAAGAGGCTGCACTCTCTGAATTTGAATCTGAATGAAGCCACAAAAGCATACCTCGGGGTGAAAGCTGGAGTTTTCTTGTCCACGCTGTTGGGAATTAGGATTTAAATGGCATTGATATTTCTTTTAAATAATAGAATTGCTATTATTAACAATTAATGATATAATTTAACTTGTGTTAAATTTACTTTGGTGGACTACTCATAAAGAAGAGAAAATTGATAGCAAATTTATTAAATTAGTCTCATAAATTAAACTAAACTATCAATTAGAACTCTGATTAATAAATAATTTAATAAGAATTACCAAAATTACCATCAATAGCAAGTAGGTTGAAGGATTTGGAGTCCTGTATAGAAGAAGTTATACAATATATTAAAGTTAAAAGGATTTGTTTAGCGTGCAAAGCTGTGTTTCCACTGCAGGGACAAGGGTCTACATTAAGACTTAATTTTAGCCCCCCAAAAGTTCCTGCTTGGGGGGTAGAACTTTCCCAAAGTACCAGAACTTTAAGGGGGGTGGGTCTTGCAGTGCATTTTTGAACCTGCTTTGCTAATATTGCTTGTCTCTTTTCACCCGTTGACTCAGTGACCACATTTGCAAACAGATAAATCACGATCAACACTGAGAACCCCAAAATTGTACATCAGAATTATATTTATAGCTCAGAAATAGCAGCCTGTGTGCAGCTAGTCCTGCAAGTGTGTTAACAGCTGATGGAGATTCACTGGGTCAGGAGTTATTTTTTGCTTTCATCATTCAAGAGGTTTCTACAAGGTGTCGAAGGTCTCCTCCTCTCCAAAAATAATGATTACAACAGGTGAGTTAATAAAGCACATTAAAATCACATGCCTCCAGTGCTCTGGCAGACCCAGGACATGGGTGCTGCGAGCAGAGCTACTGCTGCTAATGTTAGCTCAGCTAAGGTGCTCAGTGTGCACCATCCTGTATAGTCCCAAACAGGCTTCTGTGTCTCAACAACAAAATGGATGCTGCCTAGGTTTTTTTCTTCATCTGTATTTCAGTGTTTAGGGATGGGAAAAGTACCAACAACAAAAGTAACCAGCTAACCAGCTAGTAAATCCTTTTCTTCAAATGATGTGTCAAACTCAGCTTTATCAGAAAGGTTTCACAAATTGTATATGGTAACTAGGTACATCTGACGATAAAATTAAATTGGTTACATTTCAGACATTAATTAAAAACGAGTGGTGTGTTACTTCAAGCTGAGGAAATCCTTGAATTGCTTCAGCATGATTACTGGAGACTGACATACACATTTAAATACTCATACCATACCTATCTCATATGTGTGTGTGTGTGTGTGTGTGTGTGTGTGTTTTTCAACTGGATAGTTGGCCAGCATTATCATGGATGTAATCTTGTTCTGCACATATGATTTCATAATTTCAATTTGAAGGAAGTAATAGAACCAATAAAATAAAAATAAAAAACTTATTTGAGGCCTTGACTTTGGCAGTGACTGAGTCATGAAGATGACTTTGTTTTCTCCTTCAGCACCCTATTGGGAAGCTGTTGTGTGGGGATATATGTATGCAACTAATGTTTCATGTTAACTTACTTCTTTTAATGGGTCCCACAAACTTAAGAGACCCGATCTTTGAACACGAAGCCAAGACCAAACTGTATCCAAACAAAGCTAAAATCACATTTTGTTTGCATCACATACACGTTCAATGTACAGCTCTAAAGTGAAACAGTAAATTGAAGCCTTAAAACTTTAGCGTCATAACACATTTGCAATGCTGGTTGTATAAATGTTATCTCTTAACAGTCTGACAACTAAAATTTAAGTTTTTTTTCCCTTCCTGTGTGACTCATTTGACGTGACATGTTTTGACAGGAGCAGAGAACCAATGTATCAAACTTGCTGGAGATGAATTCCTATCCACGTGTGATTCATCACTGCAGGGGTGAAAACTGTTTACTCATTCTTCTTCGACTTTTCACTCTGCCTTGCAGCCACATTATCATTTGACTGGTGCAAAGGGGAGTGCAGTCAGTAACTGATGCAGCCTGATCTCACAGGGAACTCATGCTTATTTGTACAACATTAAATATTGCATTTTAATATAACATAGGTTAAATAGCCAGCAGATCAAACCAAAAAATCCTTCTGCATTTATTCTAAGTATGCAGAGCTACAATATAATTATCTAATCTAACATACCCAGTTTGTTACTGTTTATGTACGTGCAGGAATGTGTAAGTCTACTTGTTTGTATGTGGGTGGCAATGGGGCAGTGGATAAGACACATACCTCTGGTGTGGGAGAGCTGGGTTGATTCCTACTGCCACATTGAATTTGTCCCTGAGCAAGACACTTAACCCCTAGTTGTTCCAGAGGCTTGCAACATCTAACATATAAAAAAGTCGCTTTGGATAAAAGTGTCAACTAAATTACTATAATTTAGTTATAAATCATCCTTACTTCAACACAGCTTCCTACAGAAAGTGTAAGGATCAGGAATATATTCATATATCTGTGCATGTAGGACAAATGACTATATTTGTGAGTATTAAAGACCCAGCCCTTACTTTTTGATCAAATACATATTCACACAGATACAGTATTTGACTTCAGGACAGCACTGTGGTGCAGTGGTTAGGACTGTTTCCTCACAGCAAGAAGGTCAGGGCTTCGAACATTGGTTTTCCCAGGCCTCTCTGTGTGGAGTTTGTATGTTCTCCCTGTGTCTTTGTGGGTTCTCTTCGAGTGCTTCAATTTCTTTCACAGTCCAAAGACATGTGTAGGTTAATTGGAGTATGAACTGGCAACTTGTCCATACAATACTTGTTCAGGGGGTACCCTGCCTCTAGTCCAGTGTGGCTGGCATTGGCCCCCCGCGACCTAGCACAGATAAACGGTTGAAGATGCTGAATGGATGGGTATTTTACTTAACTGAATTCTGTGTTTCATAACTGACAATATCTACAAACATTACTGATCCAAAAAATCTTCACAATATCTAACAGCATCAAAATCAAAAAAGAGCTGACCTGTCAATCAGATTTGTAACAGTTCCCCATCTTGTGTTTTTAATTTTTGCAGTCAACCCTTGTTATTTACAATTGGATTGTGCCTTTGAATTGAAGTCTTACTCTCTCATGTCTCCTTCTCTTTCTTTCTCTTAGGGCAGGGTCATGCAAGAAAATACCTACTTTGCTACAACATGTTTTCCAGCCTCATGGGAAAATTAAACGTGTTTATTGTTGTTCCGAACAGCCACAGTAGAAGGCGGGGTGAAAAGCCCACCCTCATAGAGAGGGGGCAGAGGCAATATTCATTAAAATACAGATAACAGTGCACATTTTCAGACAATCTCTCCTGGAGGTTATCATAGTTTTGTACTATGTTCAAACTCAGCTTATTTTCTCACCTCCACGTCCTGGTTTTGGAGAGATACAGAAATTGTTGAAGGCACCTTCCCCAATTTCAACACTGGAAAGCTGTGGGGGTTTCTGAAGTTATTCAACCATACAACAAGCACTTCTGATGAAGTATACTGGCGTCTTTTTCTCCTGCTCTCTTTTTCTTTTGTTATAGGCTATATCTTGAAAAAATGTTGGCATATTCACATGTGATATGAACTTGAAATGACCTGCACTAGTTTCTAGTAGCAAAGCTTGCTCTCACTAAGCACCAGGGCACGTGCAACAAAAGCTAAGCCATCACAACATGCTTAGAACGCCAGAGAACATCAGATGTAGTTTCTATAGCTATTGTCGGTAATATCTATATTTTCATAAACTGTGCAATGACCATGACAGGCGCTGAGCAGCCAAACATTGGTTTGAAGCTGGAGGAAGCAAAATATCCTATAGGAACAGGGCAGCTAGGGGCAAACTAGATACATGCGAGTTTACATAACTGTTTCAAAATAACACAAGGGACTGGGCAGAGGTAATTCCTACTGAAAGAATGTGGAACCCTGAATGTCCATAATGCTCTCTGTCAAGTAGAAAAATCAAGCTTACAACAAACGTTGTCACTGTTGTTTTACATTATTAAGGTGGAGAGCAATATGTTTCTTATAACAAAAATATGCTACTTTTTAATAACCCTTTTTCATTTACATGCTGCATGAAAGCAGATAAAAATGGCTTACTTATGTTTGATGTCAGCAAACAGTAGTATTTTCTTTTCTTCCTGGTGGTGTTATATAACATATGAAACAGTGCAGCACTGACATGAAAACTTCCAATCCAGAACAAAATTTAACTCAATTGTCAAAGTAGAAAAAAGGTGACACATGATCATAAACAGGTTATACACATGCCTCTTCATTGCTGATTTTTGCTGGAGGCTATCCTCAGACCACAAACACACTGAGCGTGATGAAATAATGTGTTGACTAGAGGGTGTTTTGTCTTTCAGTTAAAAGTTGGGCCGTTTTAATGCACTTTGTAAAGTGTAGTCAAATGTGCATCGGATTGATAATTGTGTAATTCATCATATTGCAATCTGATATTTGACACCTGTTTGAAAAGCCAGATTTTTATCTGCACAAGCTTTTTGAGAAATGTTCTAACTCAATTCAGCAGTCAGCAAAATAGAAGAGCTCCGTTTTGAAATTAAACCCTTCACTGGCATAAGGATGAATAGTGAAAACATTAACATGTTACTTTTTTAAAGTGTACAATTCTCAGAGAAAGTGACTGTACTGAAGATTTCACATTTCAAGATATTAAATAGTGAAACAAAAGTAAGGAACATACAGTACATAGCCTTTAGGTGGGATAAACTGCATGAATTAAGCACAAAGAAACTGGATATGATATGCACACAGGTAACCTCAGAGACAGACACTGGAACATTTCATTGGCATTAAAGGAACCAGTCTAAGCTGGTTTAAGTCCTATTTATCAGACTGATTTCAGTTTGTACATGTTAACGATGAGTCCTCCATGCATGCCAAAGTTAGTCATGGAGTTCCACAAGGATCTGTGCT
>JAPMOB010026621.1:0-10053 GCA_029875015.1 Lepomis gibbosus | reverse complement strand
ACACACACACACACACACACACACACACACACACACACACACACACACACACCTTGCCTCACCAAAAGGCAATTTCATTTTTTCCACATTGTTGGTCTTATGGTTAGACTTTGTAAAATAGTATTTAACTACTCTTTTGTTTACTTTTGTTGAGTCAAGATGTTGAATCGATACATTCTTTAACTTGCACGTTTAATTTCTTGCCACAAAGAATAGACATATTTTTAACATTGACTCAGCTCACACATCCGGGAGCTCCTGCAATACTGGATTTTTTCGTTTATGTTGTCCTGTCTCTAAGTACCATGGCTGAATGGTAAACTGCTCTTAGAACAAACACGGTCACAAAAAGACTTTTTGTCTTTTTGTGTCTGTAGGCCCCAATAACACTCAGTCATACCGTGGTGTTTGCCAGTAGGCTCAACTTCACACACTGGCTGTCATGTGCAAAGAAAGGTTGTGATGAATGCTGTGGCGCTGTTTTCTATTCACATTCCTGTGTGGCTGGGTTGTGGAAATTCTTTATGTAATTCCAAGATAGATCCCAGATTATGTTTGCATCTATCATCTTTCTGCCATGCAGTGAGCGTAACTGTGTTCTGTGACATCATGCGCATACCCTCTTTACCTTGCTTTGTGGCTGTTTGTTTATTTTTTGCTTTACCTGTGTGAGTTTGAATTGTTTAAATTTCTAAGCAGGGACGCTTTAGTCTCCCAGTGACTTCCTCTCGCCTTCCCCACATCCCATGTCTTTTTATTTCCCTTCATCCCTCCGTCACTTCTCTTTCAGCATCCTATTTTCTTCTCTCTGTGAGATTTCCTTGCCGTGTGGGGCCTGTCATGCATTTTGCTGTTCAGCCAGTCTGTGGCCTATGCTACTTTATGCATATGCAATTTAATTACTGATGCTCCCCACTGACAGCAAGTTCAGCTCTGTATGGATCTCTGTTTCTTTCTAATATCCCAGGAGATATTCTCTTGTGTAGCAGCTGTAGTGGAGAATGTTTGAATGTGTGTGTGTGTCTGTCTGTATGAAACTGTATAGATTGTGTTCTCCAAGCAGATGGCTTTTGTGTGTATATTTCTTCTTTTATTTTCACCATTATCAGGTCAAATGGTCATGGCATTCCCATCAGCCTCTACTTTGTATTTAGTGCTAATTAGCAAATGGCAGCATGCTTTTGTGTTACACTAAGATAGCGAACATAATAATCATTATACCTGCTAAACATCAGCATGTTAGCATTTTTGTTGTGACCATGTTGCCATGCTTTCATAAGCATTTAGCTCAAATTACCACTGTGTCAAATTACAGCCTGGCACTCTTAGTCATGTTTGTTCTGAATAATAAATGCAAACAAATACAGAACTCTGTAGAAACAGTCTGATGTCATCTAGTTTTCCAAGAGTCCTCAAAATATGTCCCACTGTGATTTCAGAAAAGCATTGGCAAGGGCAATGAGAGGCTGAAAAAGAATGGGCACACGAACAAAATGGCACTCAGCGAGGGACATTCCTAATCTCTTTATACACAGACAGGTTGTCACTCGTCAGGCAGCCAAGGCAAGAGGTGAAATTAAACTTGAAAGTTATACTTGCTGGCAACAGCGTCCATTTGCATTTAAATATGTTTGACCTCCCCAGCAGCAAGACCCTGCTTTGTCAGATGGGCTGGCAATTACGTCCAATTACAAGTATCTGTTTCTCCTTTTCTTTTAATTCTCAGGTCGCCCATGCGTGAGGAAATGGACTTGTGTAAGAGTCTGCCATTTAAAACAGGCAAATTACAGACTACACTGGTGAACACAACATCTTGCTTTGCAGGCAAGCATATCAACAAACTAAACGATTGGTTTCATATGGCTGAATCAGCCGCCCTATCATCTGAGGCCTTGAGTAGGTGAGTGAGTTTCCCGGTTGGTAGTTCTACAGGTTGTGCTTATATGCCAAGAGTTGAATAATTAAATTTAGATCCATATATCCCCTCCTGAATTTCCTTTGCCTTCTCTCAAGTCTCTATCCAAAACCTCAGTGTGTTCTCACCTGTCTATTAAAAGTTCAGTCTCTCTTTCCAAAGTACTCAAGGTCTTCATTTAGTTTAGAGCAATGAGACAACATGCCAGATGTCCAGAATATTCTTTCCAACAAGGATGCTGTTTTTCTTCTCTTAAAACAGACCAAGGGCTGTAGTAAAGGGTAAATGAACACAAAGAACTGTTTACCCACATCTCAAAAGCATTAAAAAACATCCCCTATGGCATAGTTTGTATAGATTAGTATGCTCCTGTGGACTTTTTTTCCTCACTGGACCACAGTATCTTCGTGTGAGCACAGTGCAGTCATTAAAACATCACCCCCTTGAGGTATTTGGTGATGAAAACAAATGAACCTTTCTCTGCAGGAGTCAGCAAATTGCTGACTGACTTGCACTGATGCTGTGGGGCAGACAGAAGACAGGTAAACAGATAGAATGGACATTTGACAGTATGAAAATGTGCACCATCTAACAATGATCTGTAGAAGAAATGTAAGTAGCTATCAGTGAACAGTGTTGTTAGGTCCCATTGGACTGGCTGTCAATCTGTCACCCCGTCCCCAAATTTTAGTCCAGACACAATTACTAGATTATTAGGATGAGTCCTAATAACTATGGAGTGTGATGCAGTAACGGATTGTCAAAAGCATCTGGCTGGCATGTAGCCTACATTATTGATTTAAATGAATAGTACCTTATGTAAAATATCAGATAGAAGCATATTATGTATACGGTACTTGAACTGTATGCATAATAAGGTCCCTTAATATTTTTAATAAGCCGGTAGTTTCGCTACTTAGAAAGTTCCTTTAAAGTCACTGGTCAATCATGGGCCTCTTTAAAATATCAGTTTTACTCATTTTGAATCAAACAAAAAACATAATCTAAGAATAAAGCAAAAAAGCAATCCTTCTTAGTAAAGTTTCCTTTAATTTTGTTTCTACAGCCCCTTGGAACACTACAACATCCAGATGTCAGTGTCTAGACCAGATGAAAGCATCATAGCGTTAATGCCAGTGGCAAAGGCAATCATGTTAACATGATAACTTTCACCTAAATGAAACCTATACAGTACAGTTCCAGTCTCCTACAGCTAGTGTGCCTGAAGCCTGTGTATCGATTCTAAATCTATGGAAATTGTAGGTGTAATGTAAGAGGTTGGTCAGATCGCAGAGGTCTTGTTAGGAGCTAGTGAAGTGTTGTACTGGTGTTCATGAATATTGATACAATTCAACTCTCATATCCGTGGAAGGGGGGATTAGCGGCTTTACTGTGCCCAATAGCCTAGAAGGTGCCTACCAATAGCCTGCTTGCAAGGCATTTAGGGAACATCTGTATATTGGGCTACAGAAAATGAACTGGGTTACATATACAGTACTCATTACTCAGAAGCATAATATGCATATGTAATTCGAGATGTGACTCACAAGAGGGGCCAGTCAAGGCAAGTATTTTCAACTGCAGCCCACAGATGTGATGGAAATTGAACTTCCAAATATGGTTTATCCCAGAAGACCGTGTACAAAATGTGATGACAATTATCTCAGCCAGCGTACAGTATATCCTCCAGCTTGCATTTATATTTAGAGTATTTCTTTAAGACTTGACTGGTTCAACTATTAATAATCATATATTTTTTATGACAAGATTGATATTGATTTCAAAAGACTATATTTTGAAGCAAAAAATTAGATGACTAAACAATATTAAAGCAACTGAAACAGTGTAAAGACTTAAATATTTTTCTTTAAAGCCTTTATTGCTTGTTATGTGATACCCCTGTGTGTCATGTTTTACTATTTTGTCGTTTTCTGTACTTTTGTCTTGGCTAAAGATCTTTGTAAGACTGGGCGGGGCGCAGTCACATGACTACACACACTGTAGATGTTTTTAAGGGGAATACATGAACACACACTCTGTGAAAAATAATAACAGGATTACAAAAAACGACAACAAACAACATCAGTTTGTCAGTTAGATTACGTCAGTTAGAGGTTCTGAATTTCGGTTTTGATCACTTTTCGATTTATCGTCCAGTCCTACATGTCACTGCTGATTGGATAATACCTCGGACACACCCATCAAACAAGAGAAAACATACCTCAAAGCCTGTTGCACACAGTTGCATACTGTTTTGAGGAAACATGTCATTCACCCAGACGCTGTAGCATAACGGTGCACACTGTTTTCAGATTGCCCCAGATTTTTCAACAACTCTAGCCTGATGCACCCTACCCTAATTCTAACTTCAACCAACCTAACCAATAGAGGTTATTTTGGGGGGGGTGCACTTGCATCTGATCCTCCTGGTACTAAGAGAAACGTCAGACGTCCTGGACAGAGGTTTATGCCAGAGTCCAGAATTATTCTGTATTCTTTCCTTAGAATTAATAGTAAAATAAAAAGCATTTAACATACACATTCTGTTGCTCGCGCCGACCAGCACATAGCTCCACTGGAGAGTGCATTTGTTCACTCAGACCAAGTGAGAAGCTTCCGGTAGAGAACTGAAGCGAATGCGGAAGTCCCTTAAACCACAAAAGAAATTCAATTGAAATGAGCAACATATCGCCAACTTACCTCCATCTAGCCTCAGGGTGGGCGGCCATCTGACTCGACGGTTGGGGGTAAGAGAAAGAGAGAAAGGGAGAGTGGGGGTGTCGGGGGTAGAGGCCTACACAACATCCACACAGAAGTACAGACAGTAAAGCTAATGATACATATATTTATAATGTAATGAGAATGATGATTCTAACTATAATTATAACAATAGGACTAGTAATAACAATTGTAGGGGAGGGTGTTGAGCAGGAACATGGTGGTAAAAAACCACAGATCCATAGCTCTGGAACCAGAAGCACCTGCAGAAAGTGATGGGAGGAGAGAGGAGCACAAGACTATGCGAAAGGGAAGATGTCACGTTAGTAACATGCATTAAAGGGATGAGGTTGCGCACACAGGGAGAGAAAGAAAAGGAGAAAGGAGCTCAGTGCATCACAGGAAGTCACCCAGCAGTCTAGGCTTATAGAGGCAAACTAAGGGAAGGTTCAGGACTTACCTGAGTCAGTCCTAACTATAAGCTTTATCAAAACAAAGAGAAAAGTCTTACGCCTACTCTTAAATGTGGAGATGGTGTCTGCCTCCTCTGGCTCCCGTTCTACTTTTGGAGACTCACAGTAACCCTCGATTCTGGGAGTGCAGTGCTCTGGTGGGATGGTAAGGTACTATGAGCTTTTTAAGGTAAGATGGTGCCTGACCATTAAGGAATTTGTACTTGAGAAGAAGACTTTGTACGTAGAAGTAACAAATGCATGGACTAGTTTTTCTGCATCATTTTTAAACAGGATGTTCCTGATTTTTTCAATATTACGTAGGTGAAAAAAGGCGGTCCTTGAAATTTACTTAATGTGAGATCAAAGATTCCTCACAGTGATGCTGGAGGCCAGGGCGATGCCATCCAGAGTAACTATATCTTTAGATAATGCATCAGGTGTTTGGGCCCCAAAACAATAACTTCAGTTTTATCTGAGTTTAACATTAGAAAATTACAGGTCATCGAGGTTTTAACATCCTGAAGACACAGTTGGTGTTTAGCTTATTAAATCAGTCAGTGTTTAACAAATTTTGACCCCCTGACCCCAGTGTGGTTTTAGATGACATCTGGCATCCATGAGTCCATTTCAGATGTCAGGTAAGCATTTCACTGTCATCAGCCCTACCTCCATGCCCCTGTATTAAATACAGTGTCATCACTGACCCTTTGTCAGTTTGGTTCATTTTAGTCCTGAATTCAAACTGTTTTCATATGTCATACATCGACTAATGATGCAGGCAATTTTGGCCTTGTATTAATAGTGGTTTTCATTAGCTTTGACTCAGCTAATGTCTGACCCCATTTCATTCTCAGTTTCCAGTGTTTTGCTGTCATTATCCCTCCATCAGCTAATGACCATGCCTTTGCTTTCTGTTTCATTTTTTTCAACAATTTGTTTCAGTATGACTTAGACTTTAACTCAAAGGGTATTCTTTCAACTCTTTCACCTCTCCGAATTGTTATTTTTACATCTCCTGTTGGTTCATGAAGGTGTGAACTTGGTGCTTTCCACACCAAGCACTTGATCTTTTTTTAAACTGCGACCCTTTTTTGGGGGGTTAGAGGGGTTTCAATCAAAATCCAATTATAGACACATTCACAGGCACACATGCACAAAACAGAATGAAAATCCTCTGGCCTATAGTTATTGGATTCTTTGCCCTCAACTGTACCAACTGAGAGTATCAGCTGTATATTTTTCATTATATCAAATAATTGACTAGAATCTGTTAAGCTGTCTGTACGTCGCCCCTCACCTAGGGATTGTCACTTCATTTGGTGGCTTTTCTGTGGGCATTTATGTGCATGTATGTATGTGTGTGTGTGTGTGTGTGCGCCCACAAACAGAAAAGCAGCAGAGATAAGTGATCTTCCTATTTCCTCATGTAAATGGAATCTTGGTTTCACGTTTTCAAGGCTTTCTGAAAGCTTCAGGATGAAGGGCCGATATCCCTTAGATATTGCTCACGCAAACTCACAGACACACACACACACACATAAGCACAGGTATCATTCGGTGCATGGTAGAGCTTTTAATGTGGGCTTGATAGGTAAAGCTATTATTTAGGTATGATGGTTAGTCAAACAAACAGGACCTGTTGCGCAAGCACTCACACACATGCAAGACACACGTTTTATAGGGCAGTAGATGCTGAAGCTATTAGCAGTAATTATGAGTGAGTGGGCAGGAGGCCCGTTCATTTGTTACTTACACACCAAGGGACACAAACAGCAAAGCACAGAGGAAGGGAGAATGAGGCAAGGACGAAGCGGCAGCTCTTTTATAGTCCGAGTGACACACAACCTTCATCATTTTAGAATTTTTTCGTTACAGCTGAAGTGCACTTGTATTTGTCCTCCCCCCCGTCTGACAAAAAGGATTGACAGAAGAAAACAACAGATTGTAAGAGCAAAACAAAAAGTGTGACAAAGGGAAAAGTGTTTAAAAATAGCTGTGAAGTAAGTGTAGTAAGTGTCTTGCTTACAGCAAGGCAGAAAGAAAAAAACTTCCACTATGTAGCAAAGATAATCATCTGTAAAATTTGATATAAACAGAAACAAGAGATCAATAATCTGCACATGTGAAAAGAAACGGAGTTAGGGTTGACCTCGGGGAAGCCATGAAAACATCTCCTCTAAAAACAAACAGACAAGAGTGAAATCCAATATGACAAGCAAAAACAAAACTGCCCTGGAGAACAGAATCTAATTGACAGCACAAAACATGGTGGAAAAAAACAAGATCCATGAAATGATGAAATGACCAGGGAAATAAACAATAATTAAAGTAGCCACAATGCAGAGAAAATCCTGCAAACCCTTAGGTAGGATTGTGCAATAATGAGTGGTGTATATGTGCTGGGAGTAATGGTTTCATTATGTATTGTGAAAAATTACAAACAATTGCTCAACAAAATGGATTACTGTCAAAAAATATTACATATGTAAATTTAATTTTTATTCAGAAAGTATTTTAAAAATATATCAAAACTGAATTACACTTGAAACCTGACCAGATGTATTTTTAAAACATGCAAAGGAATCTGAGGCCATGTTGGTCTCCAATTGGTTTGACCGGAGATGTTTTTTTTTAATGACAAACCTCTTTTACTATTACTATTACCTTGAAATAATTTCAGAGGCAATGTTGATTTTGTAAAATGCAGAAACACTAAGCAGACCACCATCCGCAATACTTGTTGCCATCATATATCTCTATAACTCAACAGAAGGATTAATCCATGTGCTTTTGACTTTGATATATTGTTATATAAGAATCAGATAGAGCTTTTAGCTCAAGTGGTACAAATTGTTATAATCAACTCCCTGATTTGATGAAAAGCTTTCACAAACAATGTCAAGTCAATTTAGAGCACATTCAATAAACAAGTTCTTTACAGAGGAACTTGAAAGATAATTAAAAACTATGAACAGAAATATGTAAATAATTGTAACAGGCAAAATTAAAGCGATATTAATTCTATATTAATGTGTAAGGGGACTAAAACACATTTTTTCCCACAAAATGCTATAGGAAACAACCGCAAGCCAATTCCTTTAATGCAAATTCTGAAATAGCAAGAGCAAGAATCATTTTGTACCATTTAAATGCATGAACAGACTCCCCCACATGCCAGAATCCATGCACAAGTGTCCTTATAGCTTCAACTAAGCCTGCCTTGTTTTTTATCTACTGATGTCAACATGAGGAGTAAAATCTGCAATCTGAAATCTGTTCAAAATGTTTTACAAATGTCAATTTTATTTAATCGCAGGTATACCAGGGCGATGCACCCTGGCTTGTTTGTATTTTAACAGCTTCAGTGGCAGAACGGTTAATAAATCAACAGGTTTCTGGACAACATATTGTTTAGTAGGGGCGTTAACACTGATTTTCGTGGTAACAATGTGTCTTTAGAAAGTGTTACCAACATTGTTATTTGTCAAAAATATCTCTGTGAAAGATTGTTGATACTATAAATTTGCATGGTTCTAAGTATTTTGTGTTTGTGAATAAGGCTCTTTTAAGGCTTAATTCCACTATAATATACAGCAGCTTTGCCTGATATTGAGTGTTACAGTCACCTCTATGTGCAACATGGAAACACATAATGCATTTACATCAGTTACATCACACAGCATGGGTCAGCAATGCCAAGACAAGCCAATACTTATTCCACAATATAAACACGACACAGAACCATATTTTTTTTTCATGACTCATTTTTTATTGCTTGCCATGTAAGGTGATTCTTAGTGGGACCAATACATTTTCATTAATATGTTTCTCACATTTAAATGCCTTTCTGATGTCTTTCGTGCAACATGCTGTTTCAGGCTGGAAGATGATTCAAACTGGAAAAATATAAATGTTTACAGTGAGCAGGATAGTAAAGATGGACAGAAAGGCAGGAAGTAGGAGTAACTTAGTAAATAATAATCATCAGAGAGATTTGTTGAAAAGGAGGGCAACACTGTATACAACTACCTTACTGCTGCCTTTTGTCTGAATTGCCATTTGAAAGTATTATTATTATATTATTATAGTATTATGACAAATTAGTAATTTTATTGTGTTTTTAGATTTAGTATAGGAAAGTCGTTTCTGTTTTTGCTTATAAGTGCATATATGGACAAGAATGTGTGTGCATACGCAGATCTTTGTGTGCACATTTACGGTGAAGTAATTCACTCTCTCCAGTAATTCTCATTCAATGTCCTGGAGAGATTGAGGGCTTCATGACGTCTTCTTTTTATTCAAGTGCATATACACAGACAACCACTTGCCTTAAAGCCTTGTATGTGAAGGAGGAAGGTCTCGTTTATGAATTGCATCTATTTTATTTGTATTTGATTTACAGTCTCCTGAGAGGCCTATCACAGAGAACAAAGCACTGAACAGTGCGCTATGTATGCTATTAATAAATGGAATGACAGTGGAACAAGAGCAATGCAAGTGCAGCGATGGTGTGTGTACTGTAGGTTATGATAAACAGAGGACAGAAGAAAAGAAAGAAGGTCTTGCCTGAGGCTCTTGCCTGTATGATAAGGTGGTGCTCATGTGTGCATATCCACTGCATATGTATGTGTTCTTGAGCACGCTGACACATATATCAAAATAATATCTGTAAAGCCTGCTTTTCTCTAACCTTGCCTGCCACGCATGTCCATGTGTGTTTACTCCAACTGCTTGATGCGAGGTTTCCTGTATTGATTACTGTGGCAGGTAGTGAAGTGCTTGAAAAAGGATTCTCACGAGTCCTCATTCTTTTTCCCCTCCTCCTTGTCTCCTTTGCATTGTAGAGGCAGGGCAGAGATGATCACTTATTCACAAGCAGCTCCTCATTGAACCTGCTCTGTGGAAAGTTCTTCCCACTGCTCTCTTTAACAACACAGAAGGCCAAACAGAGAGGACAGAAAAAGA
>JAPMOB010026574.1:0-28168 GCA_029875015.1 Lepomis gibbosus | reverse complement strand
CACACACACACACACACACACACACACACACACACACACACACACACACACACACACCTGTCTATATTAAAACGACTGAAAACGCACATTATGTGGCCATTCATGTACACTGTGCATGCGCATGCTGGTGTAAACAGGAAGCAGATTGTCTACTCCGTAGTTGCAGAAGATTTGGCGAAAGAAGAAAGTACTACTTCAGACAAGGAACCACTCCAGAGAACTGACAACAAGGTGGAACTGTTACTGAAAGTAACATGGGAATACACAGCGCCTGTGGCAGCTGAAACAGACTGGGAGTCATTGCAAAGTAAATATGTTGAAATGCACAGTACATTACAGTAAGTGTTATTTGCACAGTACAAAATATTTTAGTAAAATATCAAAAAACCCACTGTCAGTAGCATCATGTTTTTGCTTTGCATGATTTATAAGACCCAATCAGGAAGCCAAATGTGAGTGTCTGCGTCATCATTTTGAAAGTCCTCCGTTTTAGGTCTTTGGATTCACCATTTTAGTCTGAAAGAGAGGTGCAAATGTAGCAAAAGGTCAGCGTTTTAGAATGAAAATGTAGTACTGTGGATGTAGCCAAGGTTCTGCTAAAGGTTTCTACCTGTTAAAAGGCATTATTTCCTTGCAACTATTGCAAAGTGCTTGCTGATGGTGGGAACTGTAAATAATATTACAAAGAATGCAGTCAAGACCTGCTCTATATGAAAAGTGAAATGAGATAACTTCTATTATGAATTGGCGCTAAATAAAAGAGAATACCAAAAGTAATACAATTTAATTTAATTTAATTTAATTACATTAGCAGCACATGCAAACCTTTTCTACTTACTGGTTTAAAGATAACATGTACTTCTCATGCTCATGAAGAAATGAAGTGTAAAAAGTACCTCTGCTGACAGCTTCTGTAGAAAATAGCTGATTTTAAAGGTTCACGTTGACATGGGTCAAAGGTCACACAGTGTGAGACAGCCGACATTTTGGCACAAACACCCAAATATTAACACAAGCACACACATACTCGCATGACGACATCATGATGAGAGGTGACACATGACATGAAAGGTAGAGTAGCTCACCACTGTGTGGGAGGACCTGCGCACAATAGTTAACATTTATTTTGCAGTAATTGCATTCGAGAGATTAAGGAATCAAAATAACACATTACAGTAACTGGTGATTTTGTATAAACGGAACAGTACAGAAGGTATGCCCAAGTCGATTTTTTGACTGACCTGAGATCACACCAGACTTTACCTCCCAGGCTTGAAATAATTTATGAAAATAAACTGTAACGTTAAAATATTCTCTGCCACCCGACCTTCCCAGAATAAACTGAATATTTGCACTGTGATATAATCTGTGAGGTTCCCACTGATTTGCATCAACTGATATATGCGACACTTTCTCTTTGATTCTGACAGAAATCCAGTATTGGCAAAAGTGTCATCAGAATTGCTGAAAGGATGAAATAGGCTTGCTGAAGCACGCATTGCTTGGAGCCCTTTATGCAGTTATTCAAACAAAGTAGTTTCATTGGATGTTATCGACATATGACGAAACAATGGAAGGCAGCGTTTTCCATCCCTGACAGTAAACAGCGGCTTCGTCCACAGGCCTGTCAGTGTTAGAGACAGAGCTCGTTAAGAGCTGACATCAAACGCTTATGGAGACTGATGATTTAAATATTGAATCGACTGTCTGCGGCATGCAGACAGAGGAGAGCTGGTATGTGCTGACACTAAGACAGATGTATATTTTAGCAGCCGTTTCCCTGCTAAACTGCCTAATGGCCTTGGGGATGAGACAGATGAAAGTCAGACCTGCAGATTTGCTGGGGCGACTCCGGGGTTTGTTGTACTGTAAGTGGCAAAGACCCACATCACCCTCCCCCCTTAACCTTCCTCTGTCCCTGCCCCCGGTCCCCCTTGCTGCCTCACTCTCAGAAGGATCAGAGGAGAGGTTCCCAAAATGTAGGCCCCTTGCCAGGCCCCGGGCAGCAGGGACACTAACAAGCTCTAATGATCTCCAGCCAGGCCTGTCTATCTGCTGTTCCTCCACTCACTCACACTAGAACCTGCAGAACAGGCCTCCGAGCAGACAGAGAGCCTTACTGAACCCTCTGCCAACAGTGCTGTATGTACCGTCTCCTGTATAGCTACTTTCAGCTTAGGATCAAGATGAGACAACATCTGCTGGGACTGGATGGACGTTTATTTATGGAATACTCCACAAGAATGTCCACGGATGAATTTATCTGGACAGGGGTAAATGAAAGTTTGGTATACTAAAAACTCAGTGTCCCCTTTTTCATTCTGCACTTCTGGTTTGCAGGCTTTATGGATGTCTATTCTCCAAGGGGAGACCAGATGTGAGGCACTGAAGGAACTGAAGATAATTGCAGACGTGTTTTGGTCTGCTTCTTATCTTAATGGATTCAAGTGTTTCTCTCTAAGACCAAAGAGGAAGAGAGAATGCTGCTCTCCCACATCACCGTGACTCAAAGGCCAGCAGCTATGAGGGCAGGTTAAAACTGCATTGATCCTAGACTGTTAGCCATTAACCAACTAAAAAGAAAGGGCTCCTTTGTAAACCTTTCTTTTTGAAATCAAGGGGGCTTTAAAAAGTCACCCCATTATCTTTACCTTTACAAACACAAAAGGTAATGGAAATGGAATGACATGGTGCAGGCATTTAATTTAGTAGAGAGCAAAATTATAGATGGTTTGGTGTTAGATGGTAATAGATACAGTAAGTGGTGATTTTATACCTTCTCCCATGTTTTCTTTGCACTGTAGGTGGCCTTGGTAAGTTGGTAAAAATGTCATTCTGGTGGAAGGTGCAAATAAATAGGACGTCATAGGAGGCTTTCACCCCTACCTTGTTTTGTCCGGACTTTCGGACCTTTCAGTTTGAAAAAACAAAATTATAGGTGTGGAACCTCCAGTGGACTACGGTCTGGACCAAACAGACGAAAAATAGTAGTTTCTAGTTTCTTTCTAGTGTGAAAGCATTTTTCTGTATTTCAGAACATTTACAGGAAGTTCGGTGGTTCCCGTGTAAACTGGAAACAAACAAATCCACAGAGAAATGCATTGAAATAAGAACAGAATTATAAATCTCCCATGATGGCTCATCTTTTGAAACAGATGGCCACTATGGAAGCAAATTGCCACTCACCTCTTTGGTGCAGAAGGATTTCCTGCTGTCTTCTCCTCCATTCGTGCCAGTGGCAATGATGATGATAATGTTCGCACAACAAGAACGTTCATTTGAAGAGTTTGAACTAGCCTTCAGTTAAGTTGGTGCAGAAGGTCGTAATGCAATAACAATAACAATATAGTGGCAATGATATGCATCTGTTCATCTGACATTCATTCATTCTTGTCAAAGCTAACACATAGACGATGATGACAGGAGGCAAGTATGTAACGGAAAGTTTGCATAATTGCAGTATAAAACTAAACCAAACTAACCGAATGTATCAAAATGTTATCAAAACATGGACTTTGGTTCTAACCTTGGTGCGAACTTTCAGGGAGGGAGTTACTATCAACAGCTCGCTTAGCTGTTGTAACTGCACAAAGCTCTCCAGGTCAAGTCCCAACCTCAGCTGTTTAAGTTCATCAAACAAAATTAAGTGACTCATGAACGTAAGCTACATTAGCAAGCCAGCTAAGAACACACTACATGGGAATAAAACAGCTGTGGAATTACATCTCTTTAGGTAGCGGCTTACCACCTTCTCCCACCTAAAACCTGTGCATGTACCAGGAACGCAGAGACCAAACAAAGTTAGAGATGCTATTTATTATGTTATAAGAGCATTTGTACCACCAAGCACCACCAAGCATTTGTGCTTAGGGCACCCAAATGGCTAGTGCCGGCCCTGTGAGTGAGTCACTCTCACACTTCATAACTTAAACTTAGAAGAACTGTGTCCTTTCAATATAATTGGTATTCTTTTGAATGAGACACAGATTCTAGGAAAGTTCAAATTAACTCAAGTTTAGTGATACAACAAATACATATGTATCCAAACTGGTCTCAGGACTCCTCAAAGACTTCTCAAACTCTGTATTACATTGGATGATATTTCCTAGCTTGTTCCTCCTCTTGTGGATCTTAACACCCACCTCCTACAGCTCCACACATAATCAATATTAAAACACAGGTAGTGTATTCTACCCTGTAACGCTTCTACTATAATAAGGCTGAAATGTGACACTGATCAATAAGACATCATTTTGATATTAGCAAAACATTGTATATGCATAAAACAATTACACAGTTGGTTAACATGACCTTCACAGCCCTCAGAGCTGCAGTCCACTTGCTAAGGCCCATTGTATTCATGTGTCTAGTCTTATATTTTATCAGGCCTGAGTGCAGGTGCGAGAAACAATTTGTTAAAATCCATAAAGGCCCATTGTCCCAGTCGTATCTGCAATTAATTCAAAATTATTCCTCTGATGCAGCCTGCTAGCAACACTGTTTGACTGGCTGGCTGTGTGTGTTCTTGTGAAGTCTGTGTCTTCCTACAAAAATGTGAATGTCGCAGCCTGAGAGCAACAAGCTGAGCAAGAAGACTGCACCTAAAGTTCACTGTATATTTCAATAAACATCTTAAACATTATCATCTTTAACAACCTAAACATTACCTTAGTATTTAGTAGTTATCTAGCTAGGCATGTGGAATATTCAAACATTATGGCTAATCACTTTCTTTTCAACGTTGTTTAAGTCTCGATCAGCTCCTAAGAGAAATATCAGGCTTTTTAGCTGGTCCAGTTGTGGGAAAATGTAGCTGCTTTTGGATTCACTGATCATCATAAAGTGATTATATCTACGAGTATAAAAGCGAGTATTCAGAGTTTGTATTTTATATTTGGTGTATAAGGGTAAACCAACAAAAGTTGGAGATTATTACCATTTCAACTTTTTGAGGGCAAGAAAGAGTTGCTTTCGCCAACAAGAGGATGAACAGAAATGCAGTGGTTTTGATGCAGCTCGACGTTCAAAATTAAATTATTTTAGATTTTGTCTTAGGGCCGGACTGTTTCCAGTCTGTCTGTGTAGACAGAGTTTACCTCAGAGACAGAAACAGCAAAAATGTCCTCTGCGTGTCACAAAACCTAATATAACACAAGACTAAGATAATAACTATTTATATTTAGTTTTTTTAATCAAGTGTCACGATTTTCTGCTAGTGCAATAATGTGCTTATTCTTTTGTGCTTTGTATAAATCTAAGGTGGAAATAATCATATACAGTAACACTAAACACTTTGAAACTGAGTCAGGTCTTTCTCTTGTTTTAAGAATATTGTCAATTTAAGGCTGAATAACGAAAAATGAGTACTTACAAGAGGCACTTTTTGTAGTGCACTGTCTGCTACATGTCAGTGTCCTCTTTTGTTGTGGAATACATTCTCCTCGGGGGAATAATGAGCATGAGGCGATCAGACAGCAAAGCTGGTTTTGCTCTCTGAAGTTTGTGCCAGAAACACACATCCTCGTTAGACTCGTCCACACCACTGGAACAGAAAGTTCCTGACTTTGGCTTTAGTGAGCCGTTGTGTTTGCATCACTCTCTAACTCCTAAACCTTCAAGTGTATAATTGAGTTGTTACAGAATATTTTCATTAAGTCAGAAGTCACTGTCCAGCCCTGGCAAGCAGCACATCTCTGCTCTTAGCTTAGTGCACTTCAAAGTTCTCTTGACACTTCGCTCTGTGTTTATTTCTGTCAGTCTTGAAGCCCGTGTAATCAACAGGGAATTGACTTGAAGGTTTTAAAGGGTCCACTTTGAAATAGATCAGTACCCGCTTACATCCACCCTCACCCTGGACACGAGAGGTGTGGACATAAATTTCGCATTGGACAGTGCATAAAATGAATATGAATTTCCAACATTTTGATCTAAGCATTGAGAGCGGATAAAAGGCACAGTCCAAAGCGCATCTGAAAAAGGAGCTTACATTTTCTATAATATTAAACCTAAGTCTGCCTTTGATCTTTTAATCCTGTGCTCATAAGGTTGTGAGATAAGCAGGCATGACTAACATCTCTTTCTAATAGTCAAGAAATAGCAGAGCCCACATAATGAGCTCTTTTACCCCTTTTGAAGACAAATTGGACTGAAATTCCATATGTAATGGATCTTCCTTTCAAAAGAATTTTGTTTAAAGTCAACGGAGAGATGGCCAGTCACGTTAACAGCGCTGTTAAACACAATGTGGGTGCTTGACCTTGATTTTCTCTTAGCCTCCCAGATGTCTGTCTGAGCTGGCTGCTGTTGTCTTTGTGGTACCATGCTTGTCGTTTCTTTATTTAGCCAACACTGTCACTTAGACTGACGTGCAGGCTTTATGCATGAGAGTGGAACTAAACTCGTGTGCAGCACACAGGCTGTCAGTGTTCCTTGTAATCACATCCACAGATCTGCTGATGCCAGCTGCGGTCACCTATCTGTCCTCAGTCAACATCCTTCTGCTTGTTCATTAGAGTATTGCGGCTGCTGGACTGAACTCAAACCAAAATTATAGCCACACGTGTAAAAATATTGAGTAATATAGAATTTAAAAAACATTTTAAAGCAGCCACATCAAAACAAAATATGTGAATGATTTCAGTATATAACAAGCCTCAAGGTTTACAGCCATAGGGGCTCATAGTGAGTCAGCAGTGTTCATTACACCAAGACAGTTTTAAATGAATGAAAAATCGAGAGATGCATTTTTGGAAAAACACTTCTTTGTTTTCTTGCCGAGACTTTAATGAGAAGATTATACCATTCTGACGTCTATGCATAAAGTATGGAGCTAGTGTCTGGAGGAGATTAGCCTAGCTTCACATAAATACTGAAAGAAGGGGGGAACTGGGAGTTACTTATTTAATTATTTCTTCATTAGCACCTAGGTGCAGTGACTTCTGAAGAAATGCTGGGTGGATAGGCAGGTATTAATAAGTAGGTGTATTTTTGAACTTTTCCAGTCGTTATGCCAATCCAAGTGGACAGTAATTAAGTATATTTAGTCAAGTACTGTCCTTAAATACAAATTTTATGGTACTTTACTTGAGTATTTTATTTTCATGCCACTTTTAAGTCTATATCTAGTATTTTGTTATGTATTAAACTACCCAACATTTTATGGGGCAAGTACAATTGACACGATTGGCATCAACTCTGATCATTTAACACATTTTTCATGCAAAAACATTTCATGTTCCACCTTCACAAATGTGAACAATTGCTGCTTTTCCTTTTAATTATTTTAATTTATTTGTTGATTTCAAAAATCTATTTATGGAGCAGATTAATCCACAATGAAAATTAGTTGCTCCTCTCAACATTTACAACTTACTTAAGTACATTTTCTTGATCATACTTACATGTACTTTAGTCAAATTTTCAATGCATTAGTTTTAACATTTACATTTTACATTTCTAACTGAGTAACTTGAATTGTTATTGAAAGGGCAACTTGTTAACAATGAATGTTTGATAAATAGGAAAGTTTGCCTACTATGTTTTTAAATTCTGCTAATAGTACGTTTTACTTTTGATACTTAAGTAGCCCTGCTTTGAAAAGCAGGCATCTATTGACTCAAGTGGAAATTTAAATTGAAGACCTCTACTTTTTAGACATGATAGTGGCACCAATGTTCTCATCCAACTCTTGGCAAGAAAGCGAATAAGCATATTATTGAAATTCTGGGTTAGTTTTGTTTTATTGTTTGCAGATTTCTCTCCCATTTCTCTGTGTTGTGTGGATGTGTATGTGTGTCTGTGTATGTGGGTGTGGCATTCCTCCTGGCACCTGGCTCTCCTGAACACCTGCTGTCAATCACCTCACCACCTCACTGCCGAAAAGCTCCTGGTTTGCTTGACAGCTGGCGCCAGATTGTTTTACGCCACCAGCAGTAATCGTAGTCGGCCAACCTCTAAATTGAGTTACTAAGTGTCTTCTTGTGTTTTTGAGATTCCTACTAACCTCTCGTGTATTTTTTCCTTTGTGCCTCAGGACTCCTGCAGCGTGTCTTACCATGCTTCTTCAGCTACCCTGCCTCACTTGCCAGCTACACTCCACAAGCCACACGCCAACACCACAACACAATCCAATCCTTTGCCAACCCTGGATCCCCTTCAGCCTGACAACTTTATGCAATATATAACTTTGTAAATAAACTCACTTTGTTGTACTTTATAACAATACTTTGTCCGCTCCTGGGTCTGTCCACAACAAAACATAACACTACTGCCATTTGGATCAGCTTTCTTCAGACACATGCTATCTACTAACATGTTTGCATGCTATATTAGCATTTATCACAATAAACCAACAACAATAACAATAAACCATTAATCATCGATATTAACTTCACAATAACATTTCTTTTAATCATGCAGTTTTGTGGGTTAATTTTACATAAGAGTTTTCTTCTTTTTCTAGGGATGTTCTAGCAGAGTACATAGTTAATAGCTTGTAATAACAATTGTTGAAAACTAAAATAAACTTAAAGGTGCCATGTGTTGTTTTTAGGGGTCTCTTGCAATGAGGTTTCAACTTGCAACCATTACGTTTCCAAGTGTGTGCGTGTTCTCTAATCTATGAGCGAGCACTCAGCATTGGCCAAAACAAGAGATCACACAAAATACTGGAAACTCAGGTAAGCTCCCACTGCAACAATACAGTAATGTTTTGCTTGACATTGAACTGCATTGTGAATATTTCACTATTGAGGCTCAGCAGCGCCAGCATAGCTAAAATGTAGTGGATGATAATGAAAATGGTTAGTGAGCTAGACTCAATGTTATCAATAAGATTTTTGCCACACAGACCGCAGTAAGTGATGTCACTGTGCTAAATGGGTCTTTACTGCACAGTTATGTTGCATTATTGTATAAACTGTGGGTCACGTAAGTTACAGCAACTGAGAAACTGTGTATCAGTACAATAAATCTAAATTGAACGTTATGAAGCAAACAAAGCCAGATCCATGGTAATATAGCTGGCTGCCCTTGCCAGGATCACTATAGGCTAGTATTAACAAATTGTTCCACCTTTACTTTTTACCATTATTATTTATTACAGACTAAAATCAATACTTTGACATAATACCTGAACCAGAATTAGTTGGTAAAGTTGTGTGGAAAGCCATACAACTATAGGATTTTGCAGTGTTAACAACCGGCCTGCGTAACGTTATCTAACTTGAGCCAACAAAACTCAAAATCACAATATATTTCACATGATTTGCAGTAATGTTAGCCAACAGGATGAAAGCCAACTCGTGGTCAGTTTTGTTTTTGAGGGGCATAGCAGGGCATCTACTCACCGTTAAAGATTAGAGCCCTCTGTGCATGGCATTGTAACTATAGCCAGGTATCTGTGTCTCTCCCACAAGCGGCACTGAACCGTTAATTGGGTGACATATATTCCTGTTACTCGCTCTCTCTCTCTCTCTCTCTTCCTCTCTCTGTCTCTCTGTTTCACAAGCAGACGGAGTTATTTAAATCTCTCTAATACTTTCATCTTGTATTCTTTTTTGTCATATTGTTATGCAACCACATGGACTCAGATGTAAAAAGACACTAAGAGTACAAAGAGAGGATTTTTTCTGATTTCATGCATTACTTCCCTTCACATATTTTGAATAGTCTCCAGACAAATTATACTCCAGATATGAAGGGGTGAGGGGTGGGTGAGGTTGAACAAGGCCAATTTGTTTAAAGGCTGGTCCTCAGGATCAGGCCCAACACAGAGTTATATTCATATATTACATTTGCGTTTTTACACTTCTGACGTGCGCTCTATCGTGTGGCCATTTTCATCTCTCCTTTTGATGCTGGTTAAAGGAGAAGGCGGTCATTGTCCTCTGAGGCCTGCAGGCATGTTTTGAGCTACGCAGAGCGAGTCAATGGAGAGTTGGGGGCCGGCTAAATGTCAGGCACACATGGCCAAGCTCGCATAGCTTAATGTGGGCCTGTGTCTGGCCCTTGTCCTTGTCCCCCTGCAACTCTGTGTGTCTTTATCCCCCTGTCTCCAGCTTCTCCCTCTGTCTCAGATGTACATGCCATCTGGTCTGGCTCCACATCTGTGGATATCCTGCCTACAAAGCCCGGACAGCAGTGCTCTTTGTGCAGCAACTCTTTGCGCTCTGAGGCACCTGCTATGGCTTAAATCACTTTACCCATGCAAAAGAGGCAAGCCCATTAATTGTGTCCACTGCTAAACATGGCATGTTGTATAGCACTTGCTGGAATATCATTTGTAGCCACAGGCTGAGGTGCGGCTTTCCTTGGGAATACCCAAGCGGCCCTACAGGACAGCGAAAGAACACGCTGTCATTATGATATCAACCCTTTTTGCCAAAGAGGGGAATGTGCCAGCAACTATAGAAAGGGAGACACATTTGGAGAAAAAACACAGTTCAATCATTAATTAGTATTTATCAAATGAGCTTAAATCTGTCTTCCTTCTTTCCTAGGCTTTTTATTACCTCTTTTGCTGGCTTCAGACAACGATATGAATGCAAAGACTAATTACTCTTCACATGTTTGGCCTTGGCAACACTTTGCTCCACAAATGTGTTCAATATGGGAGCAGTCACAGAAGTACTTGCGTCCCAGGAATGAAAAGCCATGTGCCACGGATGCATCCCACTGGGACAAGCAAGTAGACGTTTGATTCATTATACAACACTACCATATCCAACATGGACTATATAAGTCTGTTTGTGGAATGTGTCTTAGTGGAGGTCTCTTTGTGAGTGCTTTTAAACCTTTGTCAGATAGAATGAATTCCATATAATTATATTTTTAGGTTTTGTGTACTGGTTTAAACAGGGCATCAAAAGAAGAAGACACTCAAGAGGGTGTTTAAATCTTTGCAAGTTTTGACCTGTACAAAGCACCATGGATTCCAAATCCCATTGTTTTTTAGTCTCGCGTTAAATCAGTATTTTATTGTTAACCGTTGAAAATACAGCGATGGAAAATAAGAATCATACTTGATACTTGATCATATTGGAAATTTACATGTTTTTATAACATTATTGATGCATACAAACCTTTAAATGTCCAAGTCAGTTGACTATTGAGTAGTTGTATTGTGACAGTACATCCAATGCAGTGTTTGCATATTTGTAATGTTTGCAGAAATGTTTGCTTTAACACAAATGTTAGGATCCTGAAATGTTATGAAATGCAAAATCAGCATAATATCATAAGTTGGTTTAACTATACGGGGAACACGTATACATAAAATGTTGAGATTAGCCCCTGTCTCAACAATGATGGTATTTGTGCTTATATTTCATATACATTTCCTGTAAACCCTGTTGTGTCTTGTCACAAAGGTGTTGCTTCTTGCTCCCTCAGTGATATTACTGGGGGGGCACTATTGCTCAACTGACGAAGGTAAACACGTCAGCAGTAATTTTCCCAGTGGCCTTGACTTCTTCCAGCATCTGCCATTGGTAGTAGAGAGAATTAGTTCTATTTATGCTGAAAGAACAGTGCCCAACTCCTGTTTGTGAAGTATTCCTGTACGTGTTCTGCAAAGTCAAACCTAATTGCCAGCCAGAGGCCGTAAAATGCATAGGCCACAAATCTTATGACAGCAATGTTTTGTTGTCTACATTTATATACTGATGTGTCAAAATTAATATTGGAGTGTTTTACTAATAAACCCTATATGGATGCTATATAAGTGGAAACTTTCAGTACCTTAACAACATACAGTATGAGGAGAGAAATACAGTGGTGAGGAATCAAACAAGTGAAGAGGGTGCTAGTGAGGGGATGAAACATTCATAATCCTTTCAAGGTAGCCCAGAGAAAGATGAAAAGACCTTTATTAAATTGCTGGTTCATAATAGAACAATAGAAACTTTCACCATCGTGTTTCATTGTTCTGGCCCTGGGAGAGAGACTTTCCAAATATGAAATCCAACGAAGTCATCAGGGACACAAAGCCAAATATGACTCTAACCTTGTAGACAGTAGTTTAACAGGGTTTCATTTAATCAGAATCAAGAAAATATATGTTAGGGATGTCTTGAGAAAGACTAGTATCAGACAAATCAAAGAGTTTTAAATCAATTGATTTCAATGTAAAAAGGGTTTCCATTTTCAGTACTTTATTTATTGTAACCCTTTGTGGTCCAGATGAAAAAATGCTCCACTGTTGTTGTTTAAACACTAGAACCTGTTCCTAACACAAAGACCTGTGAGCAACATTATGTCATATTATTTAAAATATTACTATACTAACCTCATACTATATACACTATATTACCAAATGTTTTAGGACACCACTCCTCCAAATCATTGAATTCAGGTGTTCCAATCACTTCCATGGCCACAGGTGTATAAAATCAAGCTCCATGCAGACTGCTTGTACAAACATTTGTGAAAGAATTGATCGCTCTCAGGAACTTGGTGAATTCAAGTGTGGTATCGTGATAGGTTGCCACCTGTGCAATAAGTCCATTCGTGAAATTTCCTCACTACTACTGTTAGTGGTATTATAACAAAGTGAAAATGATTGGGAACAACAGAAACCCAGCCACGAAGTGGTAAGCCACATAAAATCACAGAGCAGGGTCAACGCATGCTGAGGCACCCAATGCACAGAAAGTCACCAACTTTCTGCAGAGTGAATAGCTACAGATCTCTAAATGTTGTGTGGCCTTTGGATTAGCTCAAGAACAGTGTGTAAAGAGCTTCTGACTTTGCTGCAACTAATCACACACAATGTCACTCTTGTCTTGTAATGTAGAATTTCATTGCTCTTGCATGGTTTCTATTTTTATTTTATATTCTGCTAATTATTAATTATTTAATTTCTCTGTACTTATTTCTGCCCCTGTGCTGCTGCAACACCTGAATTTCCCCTCTGGAGATCAGTAAAGGCATATCTTAAATGAGTGAAGAAGCACAAGCAAGCAATATGATCCATTTTTCTTATTTTTAGAAAAAAAGTCACATCATGAAAGCCTTTCCCAAGTTTGAGTACTCGTCTAGAAATGTAACTGTGGGTCACAAAAAATACAACATAATACTACATAAAAAATACTAATTTCTTCTGTGGTGAAAACTTAAGGGATTTCTTCCTTTTCTGCTCCCAGCAAGAATTAAAATGGGAACCAAGTGGATGTATTCCAGAGTGATGAATTCTTTTAATGTGCATCCAAAGAGAAAAATGCAATCATTCTCTTGGAAAGTTGGATTTTTATTTGTGAAGTAACACTGGCCTAAAAATCTACTTGACCAGAGCATTTGATATGAGCAAAGTCACCAGAGCACAACAGAAAGGCAGAGCAGAAGGGGAAGAGCCAAGATCTCTGTCAAACACTGTAAACCTGCTGGGCAGTCACCCTGAACAAACAACACTGATTCAGGGCAGACTTGTGATGTCAAAACAAATGACAAGAGCCTGCCTACAGCAGCATGTCTGATTACAGAGCAGGCTCATCAGGTGAGGAACGTTCAATTCACTGCATTTACGTACACTGTACTTCATGGACACAGGAGGTATTTGTTTTTGATAGGCTGGCAGGTCTGTTGTCCGCTTTATGAAGAGCATGAACAGCAAAACCCAATTAACTTTTTGTTCTTTTTGGGCCATGTACTGTATGTGTGTAACTTTGAACAGAGTTTTACAAGAGTGCATGAGAAATATTTCATGCAGTCAGGACATAAGTGACCATTATATGGCTTTTTAAACTGGTAATACATGATCAAATTTGCAGATCTCTTACTTGTTTATATAATTTTATACAGCTCTCCCACTCAATGAATTCATTATTATTATTATCTACTAGAGCAACTACCAGAGTAGACTGTATCTTTTCTATATAGAAATTATTATTTTTTAAATAGAAAAAGTATCTGGGCAGTTAGCTATCTGCTATCGAGTAGCACACACCTGAAACACTATATCCACAGAACTAAGAAACATTATATCTCTTAGCTCCTTCTCCAAAGCTATAAAACAGAGGTTAGTGGATAATCATAATCTGGAGTAATGCATTTGTCGTTGTTTTTACTAATTCATTGTGTTACTATTGTTTGTGCTTATGTGCTCTGTGATTCTGTGAATTTATCTGTGTTCCCGTGCTTTCTCTTTGTGCTAGTGTGCTTTTGTATGTTTTCTTTGAATGTTTTCATGCCATCCATCAGCCAAGAACTGCAGATGAAAATTAGGCTGTATGGCTAAATCTGGCACTTTTAAATAATGGATTAAAATCCTCATCTTAATAAATAAAAAATAAATAAATTGTCCCCTTTTTTAACTAAATAAACTTCAAACCTATTCTGACAATCTGAAGTATAATTGTGGTGTCATATAGACTGCTAATAGACTGCTGTCGTATGTGCATGTAAATAAAATATATCAGACAAATAGTCAATCAAGTTTGTATCTTTCATTTGCCACATTGTCATATCATTATATGATATTTGTCATGTTACTTGTTGGAATCCCAAAGCACAGAAGCATCAAATTTCTCATGAGTCTTTTAAATTGATAGGCTAACTAATAATTGCAATGTAGTGCCCTACTTTAGCAGTTAATCTACCATATTATTCATCAGTGATGAGTGTTGAATTCTGTCCTGCTATTTGGCTGCAAAAAATGCCTCCACATGTTGCCTTCCCATGGCATCACCTTGGTCAAGTCCCATGTCTCATGCAGCACTGCCCACTCCACTGAATATGAATCCATGGACACTGTAGTTTACAGCTTAGCAGCTCAACTATGCCAGTAAGATAAAGCTTATTGGTTGGGAACCCATATTTCAGGGATTTAAAGGAGTGAAGTGTGTTAGTTGGCTGGTAATCTAAAGCATCACCGTCCAGCCAGCATGTTGATCTGCTTGCCTTTTTTGGTTCCCGTGCGTCTGAGATATCAGAGCAGTGTGAGTTTGCCAGGGTTTGATCCATAGTTGGAGTGGAGGGGTGTTTCTGCTATTACAAATACCACAGGACACACCCAACTCTTACATGCCTTTCAAAAATACTCCTACGTTTTCAACACGTCCTTTTTTGGCATAAAAACAAGCCCATAAGTGCACACGCACACACACATACACATACTCACCATTGGCAGAACAATCTGCAGCTTCTCATAGTGCTGGTCCCTCTCATTTTTTTGGAGGTTCTGTTTTATTGTTTTGTGGGAAAACACACACATCTGGGATCAGGGCACCAAAGAGACAACAATGGAGCTCTGTCAGTGGTTTGATGGTGGTACTGAAGTCCCTTCAGAGTGGCAGTGGTAATACCACACTGCTACAAAGCTGACATGGTGAAAGTGATTGCCCAGTTAATTAGCACTGTGAAAACATATATAAATGTGCATTTCAGAGCTGCAGGCTGCATAAATCCATTGTGCTGTAATCTTACCCTCGCATCTCCATCAAACAGAGCTGGAGACTCTGATCACAGCGAGCTGTGTAGTCTCTGATAATGCTGTTTCAGACCCTTAGCTGGCGCACACAGGCCTTTTCATATGTGTTATTTATGTAATTATTATGCTCATGAATTGTGGATTGTCAACAGTAGTTTGAAGATGAAGCACTGTGTCAATTAAAGTGATCTGCATTTGAAGTCGCATCATCCACCACTACAGAGGGAGCAGCTTCTCTGATGTGCAGGCATGAATACAAGCAAATGCATGTGATTAAATATTGTTTCCTATTATTGTTTACTTGGAGATTTCTCTGAAGCTAATTCTGAAAGTCTTTCACATTGAATCCTTTGAGCTGCACATCAGAGGGAGAACTTGAAATCAAATGCTTTTGGTTTTTCGGCTTTCTCATGGAAAGTTATTTGAGAGATTTATTTCAAACAGTTACTCTTGTCAGGCTGATCTAAAGCCATGGAATTTCAGAAATGTGTGATTCTCTCCAGAGCCATCATCAAACCAGACTGAACTCAAACTTTCCACAACATGTGTTCAGTCAAACACATGTTGGCTTCTCAGGATTCCTCTCCAGAGTGGACATGTGCGTCTGGGAATGCGGTTGTTGTACTATGACAGATTTTTCACTTAACATCACAATACACCTTTGAATTGGAATTTGAGTCTTGCATTCCATCATTACTGGAGGTCCACTGCATCTAACCTATTTATATCTGGATCTGAATTTTAACGTTTGCTTCATGGGCCTTTGCATTTCTTGTTCTCAGTATCTTGATTCTGCCTGCACTTTTGGGTCACTGGACCTTAACATGAACTTGTAGACTCAAACAACAACATGGCACCTACTAGATCAAACTAAGGGGTGATTCCAAAACCCTGACTCTAGCTCCATGTTTAATGCACAGATGCATGACTTACAAGAGTCGTATCTATCTTCTCATCTAACTCTCAGCAGGACAGTAAATAAGAATTTCCTAAAAACTGTTCCTCTAGGCACATGACCATACTGCACAAATCACATTTACAGTCGCCTGAGAGCTCTTAACAAGGCGAGTCAGACCACTTCAGGATGTGGTAGGTCAGATTCAATTGCAGTTCATTGTATTCAATTGTATTCTGTGTGCATTTACACCAGGAATTACCATGTGTTCTTCCTTATCCAGATCCGATATAACGATCACATGTCAAAACAGGGTATAGATGGGGTCCTTAACTCACATTAAGTAATAATAAAATAACAAGACACAGCTGTATCTAATGTGGAAGGTGAACTTTAACCCCTCTGTCACAATGTATGCCATTTTGTTCATCCCATCAAATCAGATGGAGGAGTTCTCTGCTGCTTTAGGCTTTCCATTTCTCTTTCTCCATCACATTTGGATATGCAGCACACCCTGTCTGTTCCAAAAGGGGAATGTTTACAGTTTTCAGAGAACTCGCTGACCGTGTGTTCCAAGAAATTGAGGTCTGAGGCCTTGACGAGCTCAGCAACACAACACAATCCCACTGCACACCTAAGCATCACAGCAAGCCAAAGTACTTAACAATTAACATTGTGCAAATTATCTCTGCTCGCTTGCTTTAAATAAGAGGAGGAGAAAAGAGGAGTGGGGGGTGGGTTGGGGTACTAAAGAACTTTTGAGGTTTCAGAAAACAAACTTTGCCAGGCATTCTTTAGACTTAGTTTGGCCAAGTCTGAATCAAAGCAAGCAGACAATCTTCCCTTTCATCTCTCTGAGGCTGTGAAGGAACGGACTGTGTCCTGCCATGGCTGTGAACTTGTACAGCTTAGCACTGTGAAGGCCATGATTTTTTTCAGAGGGTCGTCCTTTGAGTGTATTTTTTTCCCTCTCTAACCTTTTGATCTAAATCTTCTTAACTTTAAATGAAGTGCTTCAGCCTCTTGAAGATTCAGAGCTTTCATGTCACTGTTTGTCTTGAGATGTAAATCCTCTTGGCGACGTGATGACTTGATCCTGTTGATCAAGTATGGTCAGAACTTAAGTATGGACATTCAGTCTCTCTGTCATTGCTCTATTCATTAAAAATGACCTTTTTAACAAAATCAGAATACCACTTCACTTTTGGGCTGAAGATCGGACCTCCAGGCCTGACATTTGTTGGATGTCTGTGTTTTTTCATTTGCTCATACATCCTGGGAAGGTATTCAACCTTCTTAATCCTGTTATACTGACCATACATTTTGTCACAAAATACTGCCATAAAGCATTTTCAGTAATAGATTTCTCATGTTGCAACACCATATTATTCTGTAGAAGCTGGAGCTAATTCCCTTTTAATAAGCTCAATTAAAATGTAAATTAAAACCAGCCTTCTTGTGCTGTTGTAGTGGTAGACTCTTGAGTTGTTAAATCTTTATGGCAAAACATCAAATATCCCTAATTTATATACATATATAAATAATAAATAAAACTTAAAACACTTAGTTGGTTGAATTAATACATACACATTTACATAATAAAATAAATACATACACAATAAATGCACAAATATAGAAACCACTGTACCCAGTAAGCCACACTACCATAATTTGCATCCACACCTGAATCACTTAGGGAAGTTTTTCTTCTTTACCCCGGACTCCCACAGGCGGAGGCTGTGGCGCATTACAACTGCGCTGCGGTTGTGTTCTGTCCTCTGCCTGGCGTCTACTCACACTGGAAGTGTTTCAGAAGCGTTTCAGCAGTGGAGCGTCTAGCCTGTGTGAGTCTGGGGTTACTCACATCTACTTGTTATTAGTCTAAAGATGGAATTGAGATGACTTCTCTGTCAGAAGGTACTGATCTCAACATCCGGTCATAATGACCGTAGGAACATCTAGAGACATTAATCCATCATTAATTCATATAATTGTCTATATATGATATACTGTATATCATCAGTGTTAATACAAACATCCAGATATCATTGCAACAATGGTGAGAGATGTTATGATTCCCAAATAAGTGTCAGGCGTCAAATTTGTAACATGTACACATATATAAATAACAAATAGTAAAGGGCCCATTATGGAGCCTTGGGGAACAATATATAGTCCAGAAATACTGAAGATGTGTTGGACCATGAGTCCACTAACTTTTTAGGAACGTTATGAACATTATAAAAGGATTTATATATGTGTATATGCTCTTATAATGTTCATATAATGTAGGCTCTTCCAAACTGGGGGGAGGGGGGTCCCCTTTTTTTATTCTGGCCCTTGTGACAAACAAAAGTACCACGCCTTGGAAAGGGGAACATAAACCCATGTACACTACTATGGGTTTATGTTCCCCATGTAGTGTACTACAAAAAAGTACACTACATGAACCAATTTTGGCAGGATCAAGATGTCATCATGACTGACAGCTGGTGTGCTCTCAGGCTCTTTGGATTAAAATGCTTGACAAACTATCACTCAAAAAGGATAGTAGTGCAGCTTCTTGTCATCTTCAGGTATGTCCTTATTATCCCTAGAATGATCTGCTCCATATGTCACTGGCACTTAGGTCCTCTGTATTTGCAGGTAATTGGTATTGAGGGTACAAGTAGTGCACCTGTGCTCATAGTGGTCAAGGGCCTCCAGTGGGGCCATAAGAGCATACAGAACCCACTCTTCTATCAGTTCACCATTCATAATGTACAAGACAGTGAGGAATAGACATTCCTGCACCCAAGCCTATCCTGACCCAACTGTGCCAGTGTTTGGCCAGCCAGCCACAGGACTAAGAGGAGTCCCTGGTGCTCTGTGCTTAGTGCTGCTAAACAGGCTTTTGCATGTGGTATAAACAATGCTCCATCACTGGCACTTTGGACAGCATGAGGGCTCTGCTGCCAAGGGAGCTCCTAGCTGTTGTTCTTTTCATCTAAGTTAAGCCACTTGGCCCACTGCAGAATGGACATGGAGAAGAAAGGACGAGCAGAGAGGCTTGTGGGAGATGGCAGGATTCCTCCCATCTCCCTCTGGGACATGTTTCCCCTGTATTTTATCCTCGCACCCTTGGTCTGATTCACCATGAATTCTTTGGAACAGTTTGGTACCGCTTAATTTACATGTATGCCAACAGGCTTTTAATGTATTTAAAACTTGGATGATGTTCAAAGGAGGCTATAATTCCTCTGAAATAGGCCTTTTGAAGGCTTTATCTTGTTCTTTCTTTTCTGGCTAATCTTGGAGCCCCTCTGTATGCCAGGGCAATTTTTCTAATGCCAATTAAGCTTGACATTAGCATAAAACTGCTTTCAAAGTTTTTTTCCTTTTGAATGAAAGGCCGATGTTAAATGGACACTTATTTATACTCCGAATGTCTTTCTTTGGAGTTTCACATTGAGCAACCTCAGTAAAATAAAGGACTCTCTTCTCTCGTACGAAGGCCAAAAATTCTGTTATTAACAACTCAGCACAGCTTTTTTTTTTTTTTTGCAAATTAGCAGTCCCCGTGGTACAACATCACACATTCAGCTTTGTGTCCAATTGAAGGTTATGCTATTAATGCAAAACATGTTGGCAGTCTCTTTCATTTCTCCTAAGAACTGTAGTAATTGCAACAGAGTGCTAGGAATCAATTAATTACCATTAGGGCTTCATTCCAGAGCACAGTGAAATACACAGCAAATGGTTTTTCATTAGCCACAAATGTGTAAATGTGACCCACGGGAGAAACATAAATTCTTAGCAGATTTCTTACATTTTTGAATGGAATATTAAAGCGTTGCTCTTTTTCCACATGGAGAGCAGGGACACATTCTACTCCCAGGGAAAAAGTGCAGGTCCCACTCAGGGAAGCACTGGGAAAACTCATGCTGTTGTCGTACTGGCTTCTTGTTTGTGCAAGCTGAAAATAATAAGACCAAACAAATCTGCGGTATAAATTCTATTACTTCGTGTTCGGGGATTATTTACATTATGATAAACAGCTTCATTAACCAAATCCTTTGAAGTGAAATTGTTTATTTAGTTGATTTCACAAAGTAAGAGAGTAGACTGTAAAGTGGACAAGAAATCTAAAGGCAGTGGTGGTGAGAAACAATAATGCTGGCTTATACACGTTTTAAAAACGATGGTATGGGTAATTTGACACGTGACAATATGAGACATAACTGAAAGTCTACAACAACATTTACAATAGATGGTTGTACTACTGCATACTTGGATAAATGCAGAAATGGGTTTCCACTGAAGCACAACTAAATGCGCCTCACAATTTCTGTTATTAAAATTTAATTCATTAAGTAAATAGTTTTACAGTGGCCTGCATATTACAGTGCTAAACATTGCTATGCAAACAATGCATTCCTCTGGTTTCTCATTTACACTCTTTCCAATTTCCATTTAGGGTTCTCATTAAGCCAGGCTAACGAGGCAGCATGCACAACACCACAGTCCTGAAAGTGACACACCTAGAATGTAGTCATCATTGTCTGCTGTGGAAAAGGTCCATACTGCTACAATGCCACAACAAGCATATCAGGAAAAGCATGCTGCATATGTAAAGCACGTTGTTATATGCAAGAATTTGGACACACATTAAAATGGCCCACTGTAAATGACATACTGGACCGTCTAGTAGATAGGGTTTATTTTAGACACGGACCCACACAGATTTTTATAGGTATATGGAGATTGGGTGCCTGATGTAATTGACAGCATGGCTCCAATCATCTTCAACCTGAATAAGAGGTTCAAATAGCCAAAATAGCTAACACTTGCATGAGTGTGCATGGCCTATCATTGTAAGGCTAACAACACTCACAATTCCAGTATTGTACACCAGTTTTGCACCATACAGTATTCACAAATGTAGTCAAACTTGGTCCATTTTTCACCTACTGGTACAAGAATGTATTTTCATCTTCATGCAAGTGAGTAATTTCCAGTCATTGAAATGCTAAAACTAGTTTTATAATTAGTTGTATCCAGTCATTACTGTACAGTTAGCGGCCTGTAATTTTAAAGCATTATCAAAGCACTGCATGCAGTTAGAAACCTTTTGAGATGAAGTACTTTACCTTAGATCATGGGCTGCACACCCTGCTCAGTAATTTCCCTTGCCCTTTAAATATCTTACTCTTCAGTGGAGTGTATTTATAGACTGGTGGAAAAAAATCTTACCTTTCAAAAATATAGCTCATTTCACATCTAAACAGCATACTGTGGTAGAGATAAAACTGGAGAAAAAGCTGCTGTACTCCTGATAAAATGTTTCCATGTAATTAGTGGGGGCTAGTTTAGTGAAATAAATGCCAGTCAAGTTAATTTCAGTTGAATATGTTTTCTCAAAAGGTAAATTATTAAAATCCTTACAAATTTGCACGTATATTGAGGACAGTTATGGAGTGTAGAGCTTGTGCGTGTAGTAGATTGTCGATGTTGCCTTACATTCAAGCCACCTGTTAGCTTACCTGCCGATCTCTTTTTGTTTCCCATAAAATTAATTTAGGTGACCCACCCTTGAGTTTTCACCACCCACAAAAAGGCAATTCGACTGTATTAAGTCCTCTTTTCACAAATCTTCAATTAAATGCAGTTGAACGTATGAAATGAGCCACAATGTATAATTATATGCTGTATATTAGATATAAGTCTCTTAATGAGAAGGGAGTCCGTGACTGCATTTTTCTAAAATGTTGATTGCAGGCGGTCCTGCCGTGTAAGTCATGCAGAACTCCGTGGCCTGTGGGAAAATGCTGCCTGTTCTGACTACATGTTGGATTTGTGTACCTGCCGCATTTCTGAGATGTATTTTGTGATCCTCCCAGCTCGTCTGATACTGACCATCATACGCCTGATCTTGACCAAGTAAGCTGTCTTTTAACTCTACCTGCAGCGGGTTTTACCCTTGTTGTCTGTTGTGTTACCTGCTGCCAAACTGACAGTTTGATTGTGAAGTATTGATAGCCTGAAAGAAGCCCAGCAAGCCAAGCATCCAAATCTCTTTCAGGATTTGACATGACATGTTTGCATGGGAATTTATACAAAGACAATGATGCAAAATCATTTGAGTCTACACATCTTAGACTTGGTTGAGCAGTCCCACTCTAGGTAGTGTGTGAAGACTTTGACTATATATATTTACTGACAGACTTGTTTCCACAGCAAGTATAACGTGTCCGTAAGCTGGAACAGGTACTTCAGTGATATCAGGTGGGAAAAAGTGACCACTCCATAAACACTGAGGGATGATAACATATTGGATCTGCATTGTGAAGCTGAAATGTAAAGCTGGTTTCTGTGTTAAGTAAACTCAGACAGAGAGCTGCTCACACTTTCCTGAAGAGAGTGCTGACATTGAACAGGTCTCCAAGTAAAGAGGCTTTGAGATCACTTCTGAAGAGTCCATGAACATGTTTCTCAACACTCTCTTGTATTTCTTTCTCGTTATCTGATTCTTTAATCAAATTTCTGTTCCTTTGTGATACTACGGTGACAGTGCTTTGCTGCTGTCACTTCACAGCTACCGTACCGTAGCGAATCCAAGCCGATTCACCGCATCAGAACAGAGCAGCCAGAATCACAGTAAGAGATACTTTAAAAGGAAAGCCACATAGAGTCATGGCAAAAGCCGAAGTAATATGAGAGCAAACAAGATAAACTTGCAAACTTCATAATTTTCTTGAAAGGAAAACATTCCTGTCCTTAAGTAAGAGACAGGGCTCCCCCCACAGCCCCTCAAAAAAGTGGGAGTGCAACCCATTAGCAGCAAGTCATTCGCACTGATCGTCAGCATTAGAAAGCGCTTTCAACTCTGCTGGCTGTCAGCAACTCTGGCAGCTTTAGCTTCAACTCTGAATCTTTGCAGAGAGGCTGTGGTCGGCAATGACAAAATCAGTTTGAACTCTTGTGTGGAGGGTCTGTTAAAAGGGGTTTCGGATCAAAGCAAACTAAGTGGGTCAAAATTACCTTGACCATCTGAGAACAGTCACATTTTGAAGGCGGGCGGGGGTAATCTGCAATGTAGAGGGTAGATTAACATTTTGCTGAGAAGATTCCTCCCAAAGACGTCAGATCAAAGCGAAGCAAAGCTTTTATTTCTTCTCTTCCAACGTTCAACTGACTCAGTGTTAATTTGGTAATTTGGCAGGCGCTTTACTCTGCATGTAGCAAGGGGAAACGTGTTTACCTTTTCAGTGTGTGAGAAATGTCCGGGGGCCTCCTTTTCATATGAAATACAACAAACAATTTATCGTTTATTTTGGTCTTCAGGAATATGGATGTGCTCAATATCACCTCTAGTATGTGACGGTGTAATCTTTTCAGAGGGAGAAATGTTATGTTAATGCACTTATGAGAAGAATTACTGCAGAGGGCACAGAGTCTGCTTTAATTTAGAAAAGATTCAGAGAAATAAAATTACTAACAGTACAGGGACATTATTTAAAATGTCGGACCAATGACGGGGAGGAATGCAATTTCTCTGTTTATCCTTTTATTTCCCCTCAAGCACAACCGCGTGGCTTTATGGATGACAATGCTGGTTATTTGGTCGGTTGCTTCACCACTTTGGTTCAGACTGAAATAGCTCAACAACTGTTTGACAAATTGCCAAGAACATTTGTATCGACATTCGTGGTGCCAAGAGGATGTACCCAAGTGTCTGGTGATATCCTGACTTTTCCTCTAGTGCTACCATGGATCAGACACTTGTGGTTTTGAGTGAAATGTCTTGACAATGGACCTAAAAAATGTGTCCGTCAGGGACTTCTAAATCAACCAAAATAGATTTGGCTTTTGCTTTCTACAGTCAGCATTCATTGTGTGCATTTTTGCATGGCTTTGACCAATACCGGCACTATTACATCCTTCTCACAGGCTGATGTCACTATTTCCTGCCCTCTCTACTGGTGGAGACGGAGAAGGGAGAAGATCCGATACTTTTTTTATCCAAGCGCGTGCATAAGTTGCTCATCAATGTCACTATTCTTGAACTGACCAGCCTGAATAGGGCAGGACATTAAAAAAACGTTGACATGGTGCTACAGCGAACTTTTCAAATGTTTAACATGTTCTGCATGAATGGTTTTGATTACAAGTTAGCACTTAGCATGAACAAATTAGAGACTAACCTGTGGACAATGTACCATAATATACCATAACGAAACAGCTGTAACTGTAATTGATATTGTACTAGTGGTAAGCTATATATAATACTATTATCTGAAACACTAATATTGGCCCTAATCAAATCTTGATGGACAATCAGTTAAATTGTCGACTATCAATAAGCTGTTGAGATGTTACAAACTTACAAATGCCTCACTTACAAATGAAGCACATGCCTGTTTAACCCACTATTCTGCTCTTAATAGGAAGGTACTGGTTCGGGATGTAGCCCCGTGCGTGCCTCTCTCTGACAGTGACAACACCACATCTAACAACATGCAGTTCCTTAACACCAAAACAAGCAGCGGACAGATGTAGATTTAGCTAGAGCCATGATGTCATTGTACAAATGTTGTCGCCTCTTCTTGAGACCAACACGTTCCCCTGTTTTACTAAAATTATTGATGTAGTATAAACAGTGTATAAACAGTGTGTGTGTGGTCAAATACGGTCATCCTATTTATAACAATTTATCGGCAAAACTAAAGACATTCCCATCAGCCTCAGCTGTACGTTTTGTGTAGTGAAAATTAACAATTGTAAGCATGCTAACATGCTAAACCAAAATGGTTAACATGATACCTGCTACCAGCATATTAGCCGTGTCATTGTAAGCATGTTACATTTTGCTTACATTTAGCTCAAAATACTGCTGTGCCTATGTATACACTCACAGAGCCGCAACCATACGCTACTTAGTTTAAAGTATTATTTTCTTGTTGTTTTTGTTGCTGTCTTTGGTTGTTGATCTGATCCCTGTTATGACTTAAAGCTGATTTCAAGATTTGTAATTTTCTTCATCTCACCATGCTTTTTATAAAGGTCAACAGCAGCCCCTGCCTCTCACACCGCCAGTGTGAGCTGTGTGGAAAAAAAGCGGGATCTCAGGTACAACCTAATCCAGCCACTCCAGGCAAAAATGGTTTGGTATTGGAGCAGTAATGAGCCATGGCAGTTACTCAATGGGAGCTCTGTATGAGCAAATGGACAAGAGGAGAGGAGCCATAATAGATTAAAATCAGACCTGTATTGACAAATCACTGCAGCTCTTTCTCCGCTTTCAGAAAAATCACCAGGAGGGAACAAATACCTGTTTTCTTTCTCCTCCTGTCTGTACTGTCAACACCTAGCTATTGTATACTGTGGCTGTGGTGCTTTCTTTTAACTATTTTAACTTTAATTTTCTCAACTTTTACTTAACAGCAAATATGTATCTCTATCTGCACATGCATTTTTAGTTGTATTTCTTTCGTAGCAATTTCTGTAGCTCATACTTTTTAATAAATGGTACATGAGAGGGAAAATTTGAACCTTAATGGAGGACTTACTGAAATCATCTTGCCTCAGTTCATTAGCAGAGGTAATTTCTGATTTAACCTAGGCCGTGCTAATTCCAGCCTGGCCTTTCGTACATGCGAGGCAGCCCTTTAAAGACGGCTTGCTTTTGAAGCCTGCTGGTCGAGCTGTTCAAAGCTGCAGCTGTTTTTGGTGGTGTTTGACAGCTTTAATTGATGTTTATTTTGGCATCGAGTTTCATTCCTTTCATGCAAATGTCCTGCATGCAGCGAAATGGGTCAGGGCAGCACTAGGTGGGCACAGTTTGTGTGTACCAGGATAAGAGCAAAGTGCTTAACGAATTTACATTTTAGATCACAGAATCTCAACAAGCAGAGCACAACACAAAGCAGCCACACTAACGCTTAAAATGAAAAATGGGTTCTCTGATTTGATAATGGATGGGGAAAACCTGAGATCCAGCATAAAAATATCTTATATTACAAAGAAGAATTTTCTTCTTTTTCCGGAACCAGATAACGAGGCTCTAATTTTCATTTTCACCTTCTTGTTTAGTGAGAAAAAAAATACTCATCCCATTAACTTTTGTCTTAAAATGTTTTCTGATGGATTTTTTATTTTTATTTTTTCTACATAATTTGATGTGTGACCTCTTTGGCTGTGTTTTACAGTGGTGTTGCTGCCAGTCCACCCACCTGTAGACCTACAGAGAGTCGGCCTCTTCTCAGACATTCTGGCTCACTGCATGTCCAACGCTCCTACACCCCCCACCCCCATTTCACCATGCTTTTCCCCTGCACTAGGGCTGACATCACTATGGAGGCATGCAGGGGCCTCCTCATCTGCTCCAAATTACAGCCTTGCAAACTCCTCCACGGAAAAGACTTCAAACTGTTGAAAAACCGAGAGGAACAACCTAAGACCTTGAAAAAACAAAACAGTGATGAAGCTCTAGCAAGGTGTGGATCTGTGTGTGATCACATGACGACACTTAGCTTCAAACGAAGGAATCAGCAGGGCTTAAAGGACATTATCAGAGGATGTATTATGGATATGTAAGACATTCTGACATAACAAGCAAGGTCTGGATGTGCAGCAGCCTCAGAAGTGAGAATGGGTGTGTCATGTTGTTTGTCCTCCAATTCCCACTGAATTTGTATGAGAATAAACCGAACAGTCCAACTGACTTGTAGTTGAACCTCGGGGTTATCCTGCGCCAAATACATATGAGGCCATAATATCCAGAGAGGTCCAAAATGAAACAGCACACGGCCTTTTCATATTTGTTGCTGTTTTTGGTTCAGGGTCAACATCTTTTTATCCTCACAGATTTATCCTGAGCCGTTGCTCAATTTTTCAAAAGCATTTCTGCTCTGATAGACGGGAGATTTGTACGCCGTACTGAGAAAACATGCCTAATCTTGGATTAAGCTGCACTACCATTTTAAGGTCAGAGGTCCACTACCAGTCATCATGCATCAAAGTCAGAGAAGAAACAACACAGATACACAGATGGAAGGCCCTTTTTGTCTCTGCTGTGGCCACAGTTGCATTGACATGTAGCCATTTTCATATTGTATAATGAGCTAGAAAATAATAAGTAGAGACTGAGGTGCTTTCCATGATTGGGTTGCACCAGCTATTCATTAATCTATCCCTAAGTTTGTGTGTAAAGTCCTTGCTAAGTAAAGTTAAGTAAGAACTAGCTAGCTTCGAAGTAGTGATTTACTAAATCAGGTTGCAACATTGTCTTAGCGGAGAATTCTGTAATGGGTAAATCCTTTGCAAGATACTTGTCACAGCCAGTGCTGTGGCTCTGGATTTCAACCTTTTCTCTCTGTTGTTTACGCTCCCTCTTGTGTGTGTGTGTGTGTGTGGGCGTGATTACATTCAGGGCACCTGGCGGAGTAACACACTGGACATCAATCAGCTAATCAATTTCCATCTTAAATACTCCAGGCTTCCTTTGACTTGTCCCCAGATTATTCTTATTCACACTTGGTAAACTACTGTCACCTCACAGCAAGAAGGTCGTGGGTTCAAACCCCGGTTGCCCCGGCCCTCTTGTGTGGAGTTTGCATGTTCTCCCTGTGTCTGCGTAGGCTCTCTCCAGGCGCTCCGGCTTCCTTCCACCACCCAAAGACATGCAGGCTAGGTTAATTGGTGTCTCTAAATTGTCCTTAGGTGTGAATGCGAGTTTGAGTGGTTGTTTGTCTATGTGTGGCCCTGCGATGGACTGGAGACCTAGGGTCTAGGGTGTACCCCGCCTTTCGCCCAATGTCAGCTGGGATTGGCTCCAGCCCCCCCACGACCCTGTACGCAGGATAAGCGGT
>JAPMOB010026544.1:0-25339 GCA_029875015.1 Lepomis gibbosus | reverse complement strand
GCTAAGACAGGAGAGATATGATCTCTTTTACTGGATCCTGTCAGAACACGTGCTGCAGCATTCTGGATCAGCTGAAGAGTTTTAATGGATTTTTTCGAAGAGCCTGATAGTAAGGAGTTGCAGTAATCCAGTCTAAATGTAACAAATGAGCAGAAGCCAGAGGCCCAAGGTCCTGGAACCAGAGCAGGCCCCACACCAGAGGAGCCCTTCCCCCCCTCGACCCTCCCCGTATTGCCTAGCCTGGGTCTCTGCCCCAGGGCACAGAAGGTAGACCCCCCCCCAAGGCCCTGGAGATCCATGGGCAGAAAACGAGACCCACTCCCTCCCCACCTGCCTGTGTAAATATATTGTATTGTGTTGGATGCATGTCGTTGTTTGTGGAGTGTTGTATGGTGGAGTGGAGATAAGGTGTGTGGTTACTAAGGTGCAGTTAAAATTGGTGTAGTTACAACATGGGCACCCCACGCTGGTGGCTCCCAACGTGCCCCTCCCATTCCCCAAGCCCTCAATGTATAACGTGGGATTAAATTTGAGGGGCGGCTAGTGGGGGAGGAAGGAGGGCGAATGGAATAAAGTCACAGGCCTGGATGACATGCTCTAGATGTCTTATCCCTTTATTGTACCACAATGGGGACTAAATGTTTTTACTGGATTGGATCGTCCTGACCTTTGACAAACTTACAAGACCTGTTTTGTTAGAATATAATCGATTGATGGATTAAGTTACAATGAGGCTTTAAGGGTGAGTCATGTCAATTTTGATTCTAGTGGTTGGACTGACAGAGGCGCTGATTGTACCCGCTGTGGTGATTGTATCTCGAAATGGTTTGCATTGGTTGAATCGCGAGGATTTTAGCTTTTGTGGGCACAAAAGGAGAGCTGTCATCAGGATCTGTTACCACCAGGAATGTTTACAGCTTTTCACATAAAGCTAACGTTACAACAGCACCAAACTGCAGCCAAACAACTGGGTGTAGCTTAAACGTAACGCTAGGTTTCTATGCGTTCGACCAGCCTATAAGTCAGCTAAAAAGCCACAGTCACCCAAAGTAACATACTTTTTTTATAGGGTTTATATTGATGGATAATGTAGGATGTTGTCGTGGTCATGTCACTGATTTTTGAGCTGCACACTGCTGTTCTTTTCTTCCTACCGTCATCAACAACATAATCCTTGACTGTCTGTATTGTACTACACGTAACAGTCTTATTCTATGCCGCTGGTTACAGAGATCCGGACCTCTAATCATCTATTTTGGGGGCAGTACATGTTATGTGACCAAACACTCTGAAAGGAAAAGGTTAATAACATATCTAAAAAATATGTCTAAATAGGCTGCTGGTTAAGGCATCGCCCAGCACATCCAAAGGCTGAGGGATCAAATCCTCCGACTTCTAATTTTTGATGTGTAGTCTTATCCCATCGATGATTACACGTTGTACAGATGGTGAGTTCTGGTCACTCACATCTAGGGTTGGGTATTGTTAAAAATTTTACGATACCAGTACCAAAACCAGTACCCTTAAAGTGATATCGACGCCAGTAGAGTACTTAATTCGATACCTTGCATCAAATGCCACCTGTTGAAGCAATAGTAGTTGATTGGTAGCCTATAATTATTTTTATCGTTGTTATGGGCAAGCAAGCTTCACTAATTTTTCTTCTGGTTTCAAATAACTTTTACATAAAAGTATTGGTAAAGAATTATACAGGGAAAGACTACAGCTTGCAAATATTTTATAGTTTAATGAGAGGAGGAGTGAAATCGTTTAATGACCAAATAAGGAAAACAAATTTAAAGTAATCTTTTTGAGACGTGTGTTAACTTTCGATCAGTCACTGTGCTTTTTCCTTTATTGGTAAGTCACAAACCTCCAAAAACATCACAATTATAAAACGAGTAAGTAGTCTGTTTAAACAAGTCACTAAACTAAACTAAAGACTCCCAAACAAGGAAAAGAGTGCTGCAGATCCAGCCGATCAAACCAACTGCCGGAGGCTCGGTGGGTAAAATCAGCTGATCGCTGCCGCACCACAAATGCCTTGAATTGATGTGATGGAACGCAGCGATAGATCAGTGACAAGTGATGTGAATAGCAAATAAAAATGTACAGAGAAGTGTTAATGATACCAGAAGATGAAACCAACGCAAAGCCAAGCCAATTGTGGTGATAAACTGCAACAGTGACGAAATGAGACGCAGCCGAAGGTGAGCGGCTCTTAAAATCAGCATGGACTCTGCATGTGCAGGTCTTTTTTATGCAGTCTATGGTGCAGGCACATAAGGAAAAATAAAAGGCGTGCTCTTCTCATTCTTTCGGTATGTTGCTTGTATGTTTGGCTGCAAGCCAAAACCATACAAATAGTATTTTTTTAGAAAGTGGTCCCCACCTGTCCCCTTTCTGCTTCTGGCACCTGCCTTTCTTACAGGTCTTCAACAAACAGGAGAAGGTGGTCTGTGTTGTAGGGGGCAAACTCACATTTATACATGAGAGGACTGTTGTTGAAGATTGTGGCGCACATGGTCATGTTGGCTCCTCTCTGTCACAGTAACTTTGGCCCTTTTGCCAATTATGTTTCTTCAGTGCTGATGCCTTTTTGCCAAGTGAAAGCCAACCTCGTCAATGTAGATCATTTCATGTGGGATTTGATTGGCCTCCAGCTCGACATTCTGAAAGTAATCCGACATGGTGTGTGTAAATGTTGCTGTAAGAAAACGTGCTAGTGTTTTGACAGAATGATTTGATTTTGAGTCAGGTTTGCTGTGTTTTGATAGAGCTTGCGAATGTAGAGAATTTTTTTTTGTATTCTGAAATGTAGAGTTAGTGTTTAAAGAACAAAATGTGATTTTGACCAGAAAATATACTATTTTGTTAAGTGTTGCTGTGTTAAGAGTTTTGACATAGTAGGGTATCATAAGTTTAGGTAAACGCTTGCTAGCAATTAAAAACTATTTCATTGTCAGCAATCACCATTTTGACAAGAGAAAGTTCCTGTTCTTCATTTAGAAGTTTTCCTCTGCCCCACGAGGGAGGGAGACGTTGAATCATTGGAGAGACAAAATACAGTTACATATTAGAGACCGGAGGCAAAGAGTCTCTGTAGGCTAATACATGGTAAAATGGCTCACCATGACAGACCTGCTGTAGTGCTGCAGTTGAGGGAGATGCTCGCAGAGACTGCTGCACACCGAGAGCTGCAGGTAGTGAAAACAATATACCAGATTCAAAAAAGTGTGGGAAATAATCTGAGAAGGAAACAGAACTGGGAGAAAGGACAAGGTTAGCCAAGGCAGGGGTTAGAGTGAGCCTTTGTGTATCTTTGTGTAGATGTAACGTTAGCTGTCAGCACAGTGTTAGCCGGCAGCTACGAGGTCATCAGGTGAAAGGTCATCATTTTATTTACTGTGAAATTATTATTCATTTATTTTACTAACAGTTTGATTGGGCAGGCCTTCACTAAAAGGCCTTTACAAATTTAACTAACAAAATTTTTCACTGACAAAAGGGTAGTAGGAGGAGCCCTTAGACAATATCCTACCTGTTAGTTTCTCAAAAAGCCCGGACGATGGATGCCACCGTGTGCTGGCTGAGATTTGGCTGTACTGGTTCACCAGCCTCTCTGTATGATAGCCGTGGTTTATGGCACGGTCTATGATAGTAGCTTCTATTTCATCAGTTAGCTTTGGCCCTTCTTTGAGCACCACCACACGTTCTGACTCCTCTCCCTTGTGCACGCATTTTCATTACTTTCTTTGCGTTTCTTTATATTGCTCCTTTTCAATGGGATAAAATAAAAGGGATAAATTTGTGTTTCAAGTCTCAATGTGAAGCCTATAAGTAGGTTTAGAACATGATGTTATCTGTTCTGACACACTGTGTGAAAGCATTTATAACTATTGCTTTGGTTGAGCTTTTGTGTGAAAGAAGTTCAAGCATTTTAAATTTGTGTTGACTGTATGCATTTTGTGTCAAAGCAAAACCAGATGTGTTACTGAATAGCCTACACAGACAGATGCTAACTTTAAGAGTTTTGTATTGAAAGGATTGTCAAAGTGATCGTAAAAAACTGCATTACATAACTTACTTTAAATAATTGTAAAATAGCAGTCCTGTGTCTGTTTGTACATCATGTATTCTCCAGGTGGCGGTGCTGGAGCTGATTACGGTTCTGGGGTCAGGAGACATCACCAGCTTCGTGAGGACAAGAAGCTGAAAGTTGTCCGACTGTCCGAGCTGATCAGCGTCCTCAGACTCCCCCCAAATGCTGAGGCCTGTCCCATGGTCAGCCTTTCTAGTGCCTTTCATGTTCACATGTATCAGTAATGGTTGTAGAAGTACTACAAGCTGCTATCTGTTCTGTTTGCAGGAGAACATGTCAGCATTTTGTGTAGAGACACAGGACAGAACAATGGTGTTTGCTGCACTCAAAGACGACTGTGTGGAGTGGGTAGAAAAACTGTGTCACAGCACGTTTCAGGTGAGAGGTAACAGAATTTACATCAGTTGTTTTAACTGTTAGCACTCTGATTATTGTTGTGGCAAAACGGGCCTTAAGTAGGCAGCATTCACATTTTGTAACTAGTATAAATCAGTTTGCATGCAGTGTGTCCTCTACAGGGATTTTTTTCTAATCAGATTTAATAACTCTGTGCTTCCCTTTCATTTCATTGATCTCTATTTCTCTTTCAGAAAGGTGTTGGCGCAGGCTCCAAACAGCTTCATATGGAGGAGAACCAGATATATGCCTCAGCAGATGAAGGTAAATCTTCTGTTCCTATGAATTGTGTAACCATCAACTTAAAATGCTGTGTCTCACCATTTTCCCTTTTTGTGTATTATTTCTGCTCTCCACCTCTCACAAACTGTTTCCCTCATTTATATCAAATAATTAGTGATCTATACTTGAAAGAAATTCTCCTTATTCTTTATTCTTTCCAGTCTCAGAGTTCTGGGTTGTGGTTCAGAGGAATGATGCAGCGACACGTTGCGGCCTGCAGGGGTCATACTGGCTCCAGGTGGGGCAAGAGGCACTGCTCCTGAGAGAAACACAGAAGAACATTGTTAGAGAATGGCCCTATGAACTGCTGAGACGATATGGAAAAGATAAGGTGAGGTTTTTAAAATCATAAATAATCCGAATGTCCCCTTTAACTGATCATACCGTGACCATAAAAATGGAATTATAGGCTATATAAGGGTAGGAATTGTGATAATCAACTTTGGCCACATACAGTTTATACACAGTAAAATGCATGCAGAATATGTTCTCTGCATTTAACCTGGGGGCGGTGATGGAACAGTTATATAAGACACATGGGTTCAATTCCCACTGTGACACATCCACCAATGTGTCCTTGAGTTGCTCTGACATATTTAACAAGTGTAAGTCACTTTGGATATAAGCATCATCTTAATGAATAAATGTAAATGTAACCCATCCTAATTTGGAGAAGTGGGCAGCCATAGTGCAGGGCCAGGGGAGCAGATAGAATTTCAGGGTCTTGCTAAGGGGCACCTTTGACAGTTTGTCCTGTACTTGAACAGGTAACCCTCTGATTCCCAACCCAAGCCCCTACATACTGAGCTAATGCAGCCCAACTATTATTGTCATCATTATTAATATTGTGACAGAGATTAGAGCCCGCCTGATTTATCGTTTTGCAGATATTTTCGGCAGATGTAACCTACTTGCAGATATCTGCATCAGCGTTTATAACAGCTGATATATGACTATTAAAAAATAGATACAGAGAGTCGGATCCTTCCCCCATCTCATGAGTGTTGCATAGTTGCCCACCAGAGGGCGCGCTGCAGCTTCTCTGTTAACAACACTGCAGCACCACAGCATCAGCTGACCGCAGTCTACCGGAGCTCAGGGAGCTCTGACAGAGCTACAGTGAGAAGGTCCTGGTAGCTCTCACACTCTGTGTTCCTGATGAGTTGGTCTTTTGTCATGTCAGTTACATGACTTAAATATTAATAAAAATACCTCTCATCAATTTTTCTCTTCGGAGACCGGACCTGATTACCCTCACGTTTTTCACTGCCCTCTCCAGGCTCAGCAGTGTGTTAAATGTTACAGTAGCCTAGTTGTGGAAGCTATGCTGCTGACAGATTTGCTTGTAGATTTATTTCTTTAACAGTTTGGCAGTTCTAGCGACCTGTCCTCTCATTTCTCTGTCATTCATTACTTCTAAATATTTTCTAACATCACCAACAGTAGATAACGCTGCCTGTTGCTAAATAAGCCACAAAGCTAATGCTTGGTGAGGTCTGAACATAAGAAATGTTAGCAATAATCTTTGTTTGTGTTATACGTTTGTTAAAATAAAAGGGAAAAGAAAGTTTGCTGATATATCGGCTATCGGATTTTAAAATCCTCAAAATATTCAAATTGGTATCGGATTTAAAAATTTTTAAACTTGTATTAGATTGTAGCCTGGTATCCCCAGATTAGACGGGAACCTCTTCATTTTCCAAGGTAGCATTATCAACGGGCGCAGACCAAAATGCCTTTGGCGGCAATTTGATAGACATTGCAGCCATCCGCAGCCATCTTGGTTATTTATGAAAATGTCTCAATGGTAATCCTCTGTCAGTCATCGTATCAAACTCATACCATATTAAATAAATGGCTGTTGGCCATACCTTATACAGGACAGGTCTGGACAGGTCCAGGTCTGTATCTGTCTGATTGGGAGATTGCAGATTTGTAAAGTTCTCAGGCTTTTCATTTATAGAGTTGCTGCTTACATGAACATGCTTTATATGCCTCTTTGTGTTTTCTTACTAGCTGGCCTTAACCATTGAAGCAGGAAGACGCTGTGACTCAGGTCCTGGAACATTCATCTTTGAGACACAGCAGGCTGAGAAAATATTCTCCCTGATTCAGAGTACCATCAAACGGAAGACTTCAACTGTTACACTAGGCAGCCAAAACCAAGAGGGTGAGAAAGTTATTGTAACCAACTTAAAGGCTCATTCCCCTCTCCCCAAAATACCTGATATGACCAGTATGGCTGCCATTCTGGAGAACAAACCGAGGACACAGGAGAGGAAATCTGCTGCTTTAGAAGAGAGTGCACCCGCTCAAGAAGATTTGGTTGGTTCATCAGAGTGTGTGTCACAGCAGCCAGCTTCTATCACCCTCATGCCTCTCCCACTGATCCCCACATACGACAGCTACTCTGAAGGTCAGCTTGGTGACCAATCAGAAGCTGTATATGCTGACCCAGCTGACTGTATCCAATCTGTACCAAAACGGCAACCAAACATTGCCTCGTATGTAGACCCTGCAATTGTTCTCCCAACCAAACCCCCCAGTTCAAAAGAATCTCTGACTATCCCTCGTACCTCCTCTGCTCCACATCCGTTATTTAACATCGATCACCCAGATTCAGTCTACTCAGAGGTGTACGACAAAATAATTCCTGCAGTCCAGAATAAACAAACTTTCAGTCAGAGCAAGGTAAAAACAAAGTGCTGTGCAGATAATGAACCCATTTATAGTGAGCCCATGAGAAAAAAAGAGGAAGTGTCTCATAAAAATGAAAGGAAACCAGACCCATTTGCCCACCTTTATGCTCAAGTCTGCAAAACCCCATCATCTAGTCTTTCGTCATCCTCAAAAATCATCCCTTCTAACTCTGCTTCCTCATCCTCTGTCACTGCCAGTATGAGCACAGAAGCCACGGACCAGTTACTTGATGATGTCATTTACGAAAACCTGGGCATCATTTAATTTAGTTGTCAAGTGTAGATTCATACTAAAATGCCTAAATCACAGCGCCCCAGTTTAAAATTATTTTATAAATATTTCATGATCAGTTAAATGACAAGTGTCTGACTTTTCAGATATTTATACCCAGTACTTTTGGAACACCACCAAGTTGACAATATATTAAAATGTTAGATACCTAAAAACGTAAGTTAAAAGCTAAGCTGGCTTTCAGACTGCAGATCAAATGAATGATTCATTTCTATAAAAGTAATATTCATGTAGGTTGTAATTAACAGTTTGATAGTAGTCTATTTCCCATCTTTGCTGAGCAAGAGTTTTGTGTAAAGGCCTGTCCCATATATACATCTTTCCTATAGGCAGGGTGAGTTCAGTGATTAAAGCAAATAAAAGCCTATCTATTAACCGAAGTTTAACTCTGCTAAATAACTGCAGAAAAAGTCCTATAGTTATTTTCATTTCTATCAGATTGTTTCATAAAATAGTGCTGTGTAAATAGTTATGTATAAATAGTGAAAAAGAAATTTCTATTTGTCATTTCACACTCAAAGTCCCGTCACCCCTTTCAATCTGACCCACATAAATTTCACCTCCAATACATACTGAAACCATTGCAGATGTTTTAATGTATATATTAAATTAATGTGTTTGTTAAACAATTTCATACAACCCAATCCATTTTAAGCAGTATATAATTGCAACAATGCAACAATGTTATTTTTGCAGTGGAAAAGGATAACACTATTTTCACCTCTTCCTTTCAATGATATTTCATGTGTTGAATATAAATATATGTATAAAGAAGATATACATAAACTTATAGTGGATGTTACTGTATGTAGATCTTGAATGTAAACTGAATATTTTCCTGGTATGTGGATACAATCTGCTTGATTATTTGATGGGCAGTTTTCTGAGCTCAAGGCATTATGTGCTAAATGTACGCTGTTATATTAGTAGATAAATGAAACAAATAGATTTTTGTAGCACACCACATTGAAATGTGCCTCAATGAGGAGGAAGAAACATTGGGGAGGTGACTAAACTATGACTGTTTTGCCATTATGGTAGTACATTGCAATATCTTTTGAATTCCCTCTGATTCACAGAGAAAAACTGAGCACGTTTGTATTATGTATTATGTAGTAGACTGCTGGTTGTGACCACTGCTGCTAAATTCTGTTTAACTTTGCTTTATTGGCTAATGTTAAAGCAACATTATTGTGTAATTTACCGCTGTGGTAAATAAGGACAGCGGTTATGATTACATTACTTACGATCAATAACTAGCAAGTCGACAACATTTCTAACAGCCAAACATCAACACAACATAGCAACAAAATGTTATTATACTTACTAGTCCAACAGAAAGGCTAGCATCTGTCTCGCAGCCTTTTATTTCACCAAGTTCTCACCAATGTCCAGCAACTTCTTGCTTGGTCTCTCTCTTTTTGTCTTCTTAGCTTCCTCCGTCAACATCCTCTTTGGTCTCTTAGCCTCTGCCAATGGCTAACATTATGTCCACAGAGGCTGCTGAGCGCAGTTATGTTTTCCGCTTGCCAGGCTCCAGCTCGACACCACCAGCTGTTATTTTATGAAAATGTTACATAAAGCTGCTTGAAACTTGGTAGCAAGCTAGCAAACAAAGCTAGACAGCAACTGATGGAAGAGAACAGCAAGAAGGCCAGCTCAGCAGCTGCTTCACTTCAGCTCTTTTAGTTCACGCCGACAAATAAAAGCCAGTCCGATATTTACTATTGTCTAGTCTCTTGCTTGGTCACTCTCTCTTTTTCTTTTCCTCGCTTCCTCTGACAACGTCTTCTTTGGTCTCTTCACAGCCACTGAGCCAAGCTAGCTTCTTTCAAAGAACTTACAATGTACATTATATACTTTTTGCGTCTTCTTATAGCTTGTTTGCTGAAGAGTCGTGTTGGTGCAATAAAGCATTGTGCCAATTACTGGTACCCCGGCTCTGAGTGGCAATTACATTCAACCTTTTATTAAGTAAGTGTTCCATCAAAATTATTTTGAAGCTGTAAGCTGTAAGCAGCTAGTATTCCTTCAAACTTGGCTACACTTTTGTTTTTCATCTTTTTTTCCCGGCTTTGTTACCAAAACAGGTGTTACCTATGACAGTCATTTTAAATGGAAGACAGAGTTTTTGGTTACAGAACAGTGAACCATGACCCACATGGTCCGATCATTCACCCCACGCAAATTCAAAAAAAGCAGTGCAGAATGTCCGAGGTGTATACATGTATGTATATGTGTATATGAATAACTGTATATATTTTTTAAATTTTATTTTATGTTACCAAATTTTAATATACACTAAATTATATGTTAATTTCTGTTTGTAGTATGAAGGTACTACAAACTTTGTTTTGTTATACAACCTTGTGCTGGATAACAATAAATAAACAACTTTGTACCTTGTACCTTGTAATAATGAGTTGTATCTTTACACAAATGAGTCACTGTAAATACACAATCTATACAGTCCTTTCCAACTACATATTTAAATATTAATTTTAGCCTTTGAAAAAAATCTTTTTTCCATTACAGAGGAGGAACTCTAAGACTACTTTCTGGAGTCTCCCACTCAATCTAGTGGCAATCCAATTGAAACAGTGGTGTTTTAATGTGCTCTCCTCTGAATCCTCTGCTGTTTGGTTTCATTTGGCAGAGCTACCGAATATTCTACAGTGCAAACACATAAAAGTTCCTAACTGAAATTTTTGAGAATTCGGGACTTTTCAACAGATTTCCATCCGAATGTGGCCTCAGAACAGCATTTCACTCTACTGTGGATATTATGTTCATGTTCACGTTGTTTTACCTGGATTGAAGAGACTTTACTCACCAGAAAAATGATAATATAGGTTGTTTGTGCCATTTACTTTTATTGCACAGCTGCAACCTCTTGTGGCCGTAGACATAAAGTCCACATACGGAGGTAGGATTGGGTGGTTGGATGGGTCAAACTTCGGGCTTTCACTCAGGAGAACCTATGTTGGTGTTTAGGTTGGAGGACTTGTTGGTATTAAATGCTGATGAGTTATAACATGGAGCTACAATACAGCTTTGTAACTGTCTGTGTCTTAAATGTATCAGTACACACACAAAAATACCAGATCCTATGGAAAAAAGATATGTTAAAATCTCATACCACTTCTGATTATATCGCTTTTGTTTTAAATTGTCAGCCACCAAAACTGATACTGTTCTGAGCTTTAACACTGTGGTAGACATTTTGGATTTTCAATGTTGTTGAAAATCTCATCTTCAAACCTGGAGTCAGGACAAAAATTGTCCAGTGCACTATGATAGCACTTTACCAATAGCATTAACCAACCAATACAATTCTGTCAAATGTTAAAAGTTGCCTATAAAGCCTTTTAGACAACCAACAGTTGTTTTATAACATAAAATGAACACGCAAACTCAAAATATTTCCTTGTTAACAAGTACAGTAAGTGTATTATTTCATTTTATTTAAATATGCAAGCAAATTTATCTTATCGTTTGTCTTAAAATAAAAAAAAAACATCTTCTGCAAAGCTGTTGGAACAGATATGTACAAAAATGGGGGAGTGAATCTCATAAACTAACTACTAAGCAACCATAGTGAAGAACAAAAAATCTTTAATACTGTGGAGAAACTGATAAAAAATACTCCCGACATCCAAAATGTCTAGTCTGGCATAATGCATGTATCTGAAACACATGATGATCAGTTTAAGGTCACAGACTGTAATCAGTTTTTAGATCTGTGCTTCAGTTAGGATGGACAAGAGCTGAATTTATTCAGGCACAGAGGATTTAATTTTTCATCCATACTGAGCTGAGAATTTGTAATTACATAAATTAGATCAAATCTTTATCACATAGGATTGAAAATCAGATATAATTTTAGCTGTCAGCTGCAGCTGGATCTTCTCATGGCTGTTGAAACCATATAGATCAGATTTTAGGTGCTTTGGCTTAATTTAAGGTCTGACAAAGATTTGGGTCAATTTGCCAGCTTGAGTAAATGTAGCCAAAATTTAATTTCTTTGTTCAAACACAAAACTACTCTACTTTAGTAGAATTTGTCTATTTGGAGCCATATCCATGTTTAGAGATCAAATGATCTTATCATCATTATCTATCATTCTTCTTCACCTTCATGTGTGACTGTGCAGCTCAAAATATGCTTTTAAAGTAGCCTGAATTATTATTTTGTTTGTGTCCACTGACGATGGTGATTTGTCTGTGTGAGCTGGGCAGCTTGTGCTTGTTGCTAGGCTACATGGAGCTTTATTTATGCATCAGTGAATGCCAGTTGTTTCAAGCATACATTAAAATCAGAAATAAATCACTTCTAAATAAGGTTTAAAAAAATAATTTGGACATCCAGAGCTGTGGTGCATAAACGGCCAGCATGAGTAAGAGGATTTGAGCAGAGGTGGGTGCAGGAAAATGGGTGGCCAGAGCAATACATTACACCAAATCTGCAAATTTGCTTTATTAAGATAAACAATAGAGAACACCATATCACTTAAGACTTGCAATCATAGATTCATGCACTTGTATGCCAGAAATGTACAGGTATGGACTTCTCCTTTACGTCTTGATTTCGTCAAACGGCTACAATATATTGCTCTGGTGGTAAACTCTGAGCAAGCAAACTAGCTTAGCAACATCATTAGCAATAGGAATCCCAATACAGCATGCTGAAAAGTGGAGGAAAAACAGCGCCAGTGGAAAGAAATGATTTTTTTGTATTGTTTTAATCATTAAAATTATGACCATTGAATGCATTACCATGCCACAAACAACAACTAGATTCACTGTCTTTTTTTTTTACCTAGTATAAGATTATCATTATAATGAATTTGTTTGTTTTCATCATTGTTATTTCTTCAGGTTATAACCAATGCTGCAAGACTATACACAGGTCCCACAATGGGGATCTTAATGCACTTACACACCAAGAATAAGAGAGAGAGAGAGAGAGAGAGAGAGAGAGAGAGAGCTCACAATGGTCAATAAGTGCACAAAACTATTTTTTTTCTTTTATCAGAGGTTAAAAACACTGACAAGACATCCATTGTCAGGCAAGTAAATGATAGAATACTGTTACTGTAAAATTAGACCCTTAAAAATATTGACTGTATGCAGCTGAGACACACCTGAAAAGGACACAAGTCTGGTGGAGTCTCCCTTTCTCGACACTGGTGGTACATAATCTTTTTCAAAATTCAGTTGCAATTACACAACACAAAAAACTGATTTAATATTTTTTTGCCAATATCATCCTGTAAGAAATTTGATTTCTCATGTTTTTTGAGAATACAAGCACAACTTGTATAGTTATACAACACTGAGCCACTAAATGTGTTGTTGCATGTTTTGTAGACTTGCTGTCTCCATGAGTTTGGCATTTTTAATGGTCTCTGCATAATAGTGAAACCTCATAGTTTAGTTAATTTTAGTTAAGCATCAGACTGCCATGATATTTGGTCACATAGTATTTTTACAATTTGAAACTGCTCTGATTTGCTCATGGTCTTTAAGACAAAACACCCCAACACATTCTATAATAGTCTGAGGTGCCATATCATGACCATTTCTGCCTCTTAACGGACTATACAGGTGGCTTTGCCTTTTTACCTATTTTACTGCGATTAACATCTTTTGTACATTTTACAATTGCCAAACCTTTTCTAAAATATACCCTTACTCATCTTTTGTGTATGTAAATGCAGCTCTCTTAGGGAGTAAAAACTCAGGACATTGGGACTGAACCACCTCCTCCAGACTCTGTAACCAATAGGAAATCATTCTCCCTGCTGCTCACCTCAACTGTTTCACATATATGTATATCTTTATACAGAGCTATGTACTGTAGGTACAGTGCTTAATATTGCCCACAAAAAAGGGAAAAAACATGTTTCTTTTTTTCTAATTAAATGATTTCACATTCAAAAAGTTTCAAAGATTAAAAGTTGATAATGAAATAGTGAAATGTTATTGGTGAAAGATAAAAGAGCAAAGAACTATGACTGAGTGATGGTGGTGGTGGAGTGTGTGTCTGTATTTGTGTATGTGTGTTTGTGTGCTGGTAGTCTCATCAAATCAAACCCTTCAATGACCAAAGTCATCACCACTATCATCATCGTCATCACCTTCATCTTCATCATCAGCAAAGTAAAAATTCTGAAGACAAACTGAATTCCCTCTCGGTCATCTCTACTGGCAGATAGAGAATTATCACTTTCCTTCACAGCTAGTACACTTATTCCAACACTAACTTATTCCAATAGTTGGCTACAGCCCTGCACTTTGGTGAGAGACAATTAGAATCCTTTCATTTTCAAAACTCCCTCTTTTAAATCTGCTGTATACATTTCATAAGCACAAAGAACAAAGTTTAAAGTTATTCCCATTCATAGGTCTGATTTTTGGCATTTTACTAAAACTACTTTAGTCAGCCTCTTAAAAAAGTAGCAGCAAGGGTTCAAATCAAAATCTCAATCAGAACGATTTTTGTTTAGCTTTTATGAAACCCCTAATTTTAAAATCCAATCCGAGCAGCTTACTTAAAGTTGCATCCCAGCAAGTGTAGTTGATCAGCTGATCCAAAATACAGTATACAGCATCCAACATAGAAGCACCTGAGGAGATTATTAGGACTCCAGATATAAACTCGGAACAGCCTTTAAAACCACCAGTAAAGCAAAGCATTACTAAACAATGAGCCCATTAGCTAGGACACCATTCATCTCGGTCTTCATTCCCTATAACAATACTTCAGTTGAATCAAATTCATACAGCTGGGGAGTTTTATCTACTTATTCACTTTCCTGTAGCACTTCCAGTACTTTTTTAAAATTTTATAATTCAATGTTACCATCTCAAGTTACACCACTCCATCTCACCGCACCCATCTATTTCCTTACCTCACAAACTTAACCAAACTCTTAGTAGGAGGTACAAATATCTGTACCTTAAAATGCTTTTGGGAAATGCATCCTCCATCTAGAAATACATCCTGCTGACACCAAAAGTAAATACCTCTGTCTTTACAACCTTCAATGTAGCTACTCCTGCACAACCAAGACACCACCCAGAATTCACAGTAACTATCTGTTTATGTCACCAGTGACAAGTTGACTATTAGTATCAGTGATTTTTTAAAACTCAACCTACAAATAAACAGCAATTTTGGTCACATTAGGATATAAAAATGAAAATATGGCAATAAGAGAATTAAAACTCTCAAGATGATTGGTGTATACATGTGTATGTGTGTTTGTGTGTGTGCAGAACCACTGAAATACAGAATCATTACATGAAAATGTGATATAACCCCCCTCACACACACACACATGCACACACCTGCCCCATTGAAATACCCTCAATGCTAAAATTACACATAAATAATACTGATAAAAATGTGGCAAAATTGAAATGTGAGTAAAAACATTAGTTTTCAGACTGATGACATGACACACGTTAAAAAGACATTGTGCTGCTAAGATGTGCTATTTCTGAGGACAAATCACAAGTTTATACAAACTGGGGATGAAGGGGTTAGGACACAAAGCCCGTTTCACTAGTTGCTTTAAATGGCCTCATTAAAATCCCCAACGCCATCTTAAGTGCTTTTACTTTGAAGTTCAAGTGAGCTCGACATGTGATATACAGTACAAATAAAGCAATATTAGGGGAATTTGGAAAATAAGATCATTTGTGATGTCAATTCATCTTGATATTTTATCAATCAATATGTGGTTTTCATTATTATTATGGACTATTAAGCCTGCATTTTATTTAAAAAAACCCAATCCCCTGCCCTGCAAATGGCCACTTGTGGGACATACCGTATGTCTAACAAGAATATTGTATCTGGAACAACTAATGAAACTGGGCTCAAGATGAAGAAGTCACAGAGTAGAGAAAGAGGAGGTGTGGTATTTTAGGAAAAAGGAGGGGAAAGTTAGCAAAGCTACTTATTTGTACCCAGGAGGTACAAATTTCCTTAGGGACCATATTTCTCTGCAATACCAGTCATCATAATGTGGCGAAACGACACAACACAGCATGACACCACCATACAACACTGCCTGCACAACACCAACCATTCAGCCACATCTATGTTTGTGTGTGCGTGCGTGTGTGTGTGTGTGTGTGTGTGTGAGTTTTCTGTGTGGATGCATCATGTATGATGCGTGTGCTGCAGGTATTGAGGCTGTTGGGGGGATACAATGACACTGTACTGTTGGACGGCTCCCACATTAAATGATGAGCTCATAGACACCAAAGTCAGTCGTGTGTCTGCTGTAGATGTTGGCTTTAGTGAGATGTCCTAACAGCTCATAGCAGGTCTGCAGCTGTGACGCGTACCTGCCAGGCCTCCTGATTTTCCCGGAAGTCTCACGTTTTCATTCCCCTCTCCCGGGTTCCACTGGGAGTAATAATTCCATTTCTCCCAGTTTATGACTAATGTTTACAACAATTTCTCCTTTTCATTTTCACAACCTGTTTCTGTCACTGTGCAGAGAGCATACAACACTCTCGCCCTCTCTACTCTTTCCACCTGGACAGCACTACAGCTATTCCAAATGTCATTTTACTGGGATTAAATTGGGCTCGCGCTTTTTTTTTTGCTAGTTGTTTGTATTGTTTCCATGGTTATTCCATTGTTACTTTCTGTGATTTTAGGCCAATAGAAGTTAATTGTTCTGCATATGCTCACACTGCAAAGCTACTTTGGGGCATTGGGTGTTGAAAGGGATTCTGTGCTTAGGGCTCTAGCATAGGTCTCCTGAGCCAGTGATCTACTGTGGACACAAGGATTAATATGGTGTCTGTGTTTTCATCATTTTTTGATCAACTAATTTCTGCAGTATAATTGACCCTTTGCTAAGCCACCCCCCTGAATACACAGCTGGCCAATCACTGCGCAATATAGGTCTTGCACTTTCATGGCCGCGCTCCATTGACTCATATGCAAAAGGTGTCTTTTTCTAACATTTTTTGCTGTATTTTTCCAAGATATGGTCAAACGCTGTTCCTGGGGCACTTGTGATAGTTACCTTTCCAAAACCTAAAACAAATCCATAAAAGTGTAGGCTGTGCATTGTTCCTAATGTAATGTTAGTTAGCTAATGCTAGCTAACTTACTACTTTATATAAATACATCTTTATATAGCCCTACTAGATGTAGTGGTTCACTTTTGCTTTTACTTTTAGCTTCTATCATTATTTGTCAGTTTGACAGCCTGAATACAACCCTAAAATTCATATTGCAAACCTTTCTGAGATCACTTTTTCCAAATAATTTCACAATATTTCTCCAGGCAGTGCAGTAAAAGACAGTGGCAGCGCTTTGATAAAAGTCTGACAGTTTGTTGGAATTAGCAACGGTAACTAAGGGGTTCATGGCTTAGCAAAGTGTTAATTGTGTATTTGTATGAAAGTTTGTGTTGTATGCTTTTTCACTCATTTAGATACTCATGTTTCTGCTATCTTTAGGCTTGTGTCAGGCCCTGCGTGTGTGTGTGTGTGTGTGAGTGAGTATGTTTATGTGCATGTATCATCTTGTGTGTGTCTGACAGGTAAGTGTGTGTGTGTGTCGTTTCTAGTAGGTATGTGTTTATGTGTATGCATTGAGGCGTTCTTTGGAGCGTGTAGAATGGATGTCATGCAGCTCCTGCTCCTCCTTCGACTTGATGTCCTCATACTTCTGCATCCGGCTGGCGTCCTTCAGATAGCCCCAGTTAGCAGCTAGAGCCATCAGAAAATGGACCTGAAGGAAAGGAAAAGTTGGGGTTAATAAACATATATATTGTATTAAGTACTGTAAAATACAATGTACCAGCCACAGCTGACAGGTTCCAGCTTGTTGCATGTCAGGCAACTGTTGTCGGTTACAAAGCTTGAATATATGCTAAGTGGTTAGCACCAAAGAGCAGACACTGTTAGCAATTAGCTGGTGAAGCATTTAGCGGCTAAAAATGCAGATATTTTCTTCAGGAGTTGATGAAAACCAAAAGAGAGCTAAAAGGTGAGAGATTATTGCACTTACGTTCATCAGGTGGACAAAAACATGACTCCCAATAAATGCTAATGTTACTATCTGCCATTTTGGGCTACCCTACTCACCTCTGTCACCATACTCTATTGCTTCGAACTGTGGAGGCACAGTCAAGTCAAAACTTATTTGCATACTGCCTTATGCATAAACTTTGAACTTTGGGATTCTTTAGGATATTATGATGTTTAATATAATCTATATTGACATATCACTTGCAGGATCAGCTGTCACAAAGCGGAAATACATTTGTACCAATTAGTAGGCCTACTCCAGGCCCATTGTCAGTCAGATATGAGGATAATGACCCTCACCATAGCGATTACAGCAGCTCCTGCTCCTGCCAGTGCGCACACAAACAGATGGAAGGTCAAGTCCAGCTGTAACACACAACACAAGTGTTATTTTTTCTTCTTTGTCTTCAAAGAGGTCACAAATCTCTCCTCTGTCACATTTCTTCAGTCTCTCCCAAGTTTCTTCTTACCTCATTAGATTCACACATCTTGGAGAACTTCTCAGATGGGCACAGCCTCCTCTCCTCAGAGATGGTCATAGCTCCTGATAAAAAGAAATATTAAAAACCCAAACTTCATTACTTAACTACTTCTTTCAGCTTATACAACAGTGTATAACTAGAATGAATCAGCCATTTAATTAGATGGTCTAATGTGGTGCCAGAAGTCACAGATACTAAACTGAACCATAAACCATTCTGTGTAATGGGTGTGTAAATGTAATGTCTTAACCATGCAATTAATGGTGTAAACAGCTTAATTATAGTTCTATGTGTTCTGCCAGTATTCAGGCAGTGTGTGGAAAATTTGATGTTGGAGAAAAAATAGAGTTTTCATTCAAAATGTATAACTTTTAGTTGTAGTCTGAATAATGTCGTCCAACACATATCACTAAAGACCACAGTTCCTCTCAGGCCAGAGCAGCAGAGTGGACAAGTGGATATGCTCACAAGCAGGTCAGAGTTAACCAAGCTTGAACTCAGAAAGCTGAGTAGTTGCTCTTCTCTGTCCTGTCTATGCATTTGATGTGAAGTGAGTGAAATCCAAAAGTGTAACCTGGCTGCCCTATAAAAGTAAGACTTTATTTCTTGTGGCATGTGAGCATATACAATTCCATGTCTCTCTTTTCAAAGAAATTCTTTCTGTCTTTCTTTTAACTGGATTTGTGGATTCACCCAACATATTTAGGTATATTGAGTGAATGCAATATAATTTAAAGACATTGCAGAAGAGAACGCACAGACGGTAAGCTCACTATTTCAACATTAAAAATAGATATGACAGTAAGTAAATATGACACATCCATCATTCTGTTTCAGAATTTCTTATGTTGCATGGCACATACCAAACTGACGCAGGTCCAGGCAGAGGTTTGTTCTCTCCACGAAGCTGATGTTCTGACACATGGACCAAACGTTGAAGTACATGAAGACCGGAAGGCTGGTAAATGCCGTCACTCCGAGCCAAACCAAGAAGAACAGGTAGGCCAGGAACATCAGCTGCAAACACAGAGACAAGACATAACCAGTGATAGAGATGTTATTTCATGTGTTATTTAACCACCTGAAAACACCAGATACTCACTAGAGTTTTAAAAATTGGAAATAGTAGGACAACAGGGTTGCTTAATGACAGGTACTCAGAACTGATTTCAAACAGGCGTGACCAAATGACAATTACTTAATAGACTGCATTCAGTATGTAACGTAGACCCATGTATACCCAGGTACACTATTTCTTTGTGTTTCATATTATGCCATTGACACTTACAAATCAAATCTCTAATTTCACACAGAGGCAAAACCACCTTTTATAGAACCGACTACTCTCTGCTCATCCTTTTTTCTTTTTAGTTTTCTCTGACAGGCCAAATACTTGTGTGTGTGTGTGTGTGTGTGTGTGCGCAGGGTGTGAATTATACATTGACAACTTGGGGGGTCAACCTTTTTTTCCCATGTCTAAAAGAAAACCCAGTACAGCGTAGGATCAGGCTTCAGTAAACTAAAATCTTGTAATGCTTACAGTATCCTTGCTTGTTTAACTAATGTGTGTCTGTAGATGATGATAAATCAAATTCATTACACCAGTTCATGGGTGCTCCATGCCGCACGACAACTGCCAGAAAGTCAGACCCACAACAGCATTCCATCATGACCGCTCAAAACGAACCCGCACAATGTTGAACCAGGACACTATCATAAAATACAGTCTGCATTATCATCTCTAATACCTAATTTTTATAATTTCAAGTTTCATGTTTCAACTATTTTTTTTAGCAAATATCTCCTTTCCTCTTGCACATGTTGTCTGTCAATCTGCGTTCATTAAAGCAGTTGTCATACACTGTTGGGGAATTGGGAATTTTTGGGTGTCTGTAAATAATATTAAACAAAGAATTGTGTAGACCTGCTATACATAAAAAGTGCAATGAGAAACCTTTTTTTGTGAATTGGCACTTTATAAACAAAACTGAATCCATTTGAAAAACACACCTGGATTTTAACATTTACAGGCAAAACTCCTGAATTCCAGAGTGAAAACCAATACCATGCTTATTGTAGAAAGGCTCACAAAATAGGAAATAATAAACTCTATATTGATGTCAAAATGTGTATCACTATCCCTTTATTTTACTGCTCATCATTCCTGGACACCAGTGTTGGCACAACAAACAAACAAACAATTAGGCCACTTAAAATATGAAATGATATAGTGGTAATGAAATGACAGGGTGGGAGCTAGCTAACATCACATAGCTCATTTAAAGCAAAAGAAATGCTAATAAAGAAACTCTGAAGGTTTGAAAGTTAAGTGTATTAAAGAAGCTAGATAGCTAACTACTGACATTAACTTACAGTGTCTCCACCTGCCTGTGGTGGACTGGACTGGAACAGCAGCTGTGCTGCGAGTGATGTAGGTAGACAAGACTTTCAACTAATGTCAAGGTTGGGAAATGGTACAGTCCATTTTAGGGGTGTACTAAAATCCTACTTCAAGATTCTTGAATATAAAGGCATGAGTATGGGAAATATTGTCATATTTACAATTACAGTTAAAGAAAGACCCCTTGAACTGTTGTTTTTGCCTCTTTTGGGGGGGCCCAAATCTTAATTATGGAGGTCAACCTATTCATTTAAGGCCATCACTGTTGGATGTACCCCCTACGCCTGCCTGGCACTGATAAATTTTGTCTACGCCCACCCACAGCGTGGGCCTCTCCTACGTCCGCACCTTGTATGTATACATAGAAACGGTGAGACCCAGCCTTCGGCTCTCATTTTTCTTCAGCACTGAGGTGTCTAAAGAGCAGAAGGTTTGTCTAAAGAGCAAAAGACTTTCCAGCCAGAAAACAAGAACGCTGTCAGGAAACCGGTCAGAACCGGGTGAGACACCGCTACATCCAAACCGGAGTGCGCTACATCCAAACGGTCTGCCACATGGGCTATATCGTGCTGGGTGATCTCCGTCCCTTCTGTGCCCTTCTCCCCCCTGAAGAGTGGCGGCACCTGGAGGATAGTTTTGCTGTTCAGAATGAGGAGGTGTGGTGGGCCACCTGCTCTCTAAACAAAGCCCTCGATCTGCTATTGACGGAAGAGCGGGAGTTGGATGGCTCCACTCTTTCATTTCACAGTCTGAGCATATCCTCGCTTCCCCTGTTCCGAGCTCTTATGACGCCGGCCTCAGTGTTACTAGGTTGCTGCAGCAAAGCAAGGTAACGGGGAGCTAACGTTGAGCTAATAGATAGCTAACGTGACGCTCACATGCGGTCTGCCTGGACCAGCCGACTAGGGAGACCCTGTGTGCCCACAATGCTCCACATTAGCTATGGCTAATGACATCTAGCAACCGGATTGCTTGCTGCTTGCCGACCCTCTTCGCTCAGAGCAGACGACTGGTAAGCTATGGGTTGGGACTGTATGTTTTACCTTGTTGCTCCTTTGTGGAAGTTGTTGAAAAGACGCTGTCTGTGCCTGCTTCAGCCGAATCAGCCAAATTTCACACACTGTGAGCCAGCTGCTGCTAGCCAGGCGGCTAACCTGCAGCTCAAGCTCAAATCAACAAACAGTACACTCTCTGTTCAATGTCAGCAGTGCCCTCAGAGGAAACAGTTGTCTCCTCTCCGGTTCAGATCGCCGCCCTCCAGGCGGAGCTTGAGGAGCTCCTAGAGAAGCAGGCCATCTCCAGACTACCTCTGGGGGAGGAAAACCGGGGGTTCTACTCTCGCTATTTCCTGGTCAGGAAAAAGACTGGATCTGTCACTATTCAGCAAGCGATTATGGACAGACCTTTTTACATGTTGACAGTGAAGCAGGTGCTGGAGTGTGTGCGCCAGGGGGTCTGGCTGATCTCTATCGACCTGAAGGATGCATTTTTTTCACGTTCATCCCAGCACACAAGGAGTTCCTGAGCTTCTCTTTCTGAGGTGTCCAGTATCAGTACAACAGCCTGCCGTTTGGATACTCTGACCACTGACCTTCTAAAAGTGTGTCGAAACGGCCTTGGAGCCGCTGCGGCAGGCGGGCATCATAGTCCTGTTTTATCTGGTCAACCTGCTGCTGCTGTGACGGTCCCGGGACGAGGCGTTGGTGCAGACGGCCAAGCTTGTTGCACACCTGTCTCGCCTGGGTTTTCACGGTGAACTGGGGGAAAATCGCTCCCTTTCTCTCCCAAACACTCACCTACCTGGGGGAGGTCCTCCTGTGAGTGTGGCTCTCCCAGGAGCGAGTGGATGTTCTGACAGAATTGCTCCACCATGTGGCTCCCCCAAGGATGGTGTCACTGGGTCCACGTGCGTGTGGACCCAGTGAGACAGAAGCTGCACCTGGTTGCCATTCCTCTGTCTGTGGATTTGGATCTAGCCTACTGGCGGGACCCCTCTCTCTGGCAGTTGGGGTCCCCCTGAGCAGAGCTACAACCCATATCTCGGTCTTCACATACGTCTTCATGAGACGTCTTGCTAGGGCGGGACCTGCCTCTCTCCGGCCCACATGCCTCTCCACATAACCGTGTTGGAGCTTCTCACAGTGTGGGAAGTGGTCAGACACTTCACCCCTCTGCTGCGGCACCAGCATGTGCTGGTTTCCCTGCCTCCAGTGACTGCTGTCGGGACAGCCGTGGAAACTCACCTGGAGGGGGGATGCTTTCTCTCAGGTGGGAGGCATGGTCAGCAGTTATCCGCTTCTCACTAGGCAGCGGCGCCTAGCGGGTTTAGGTCTCTCCCTGGCAGTGGTGCGCACCATCCAGGGATCGCTTCTACTCAGTCCTCTACTCTCTGGTTAGCATTCCAACGGTGGTGTTTGGTCCAGGAGTTGGATGCTGTAGGTTGTCAGCTGCAAGGGGTGCTTTCATTCCTCCAGCTGCTCACCAACAGCGTTCAGTATGGTTAAAACCTGCCATGAAGGCTTCAATGACAGGCGGGGGTTCACTCACCTGCAGGTGAAGTGTTTCCTGAATGGGGTGCGGAGGCACAGGCCGGTGTCGCGGTGTTCACAGTGGGATTTGGCACTAGTCTTATGTGCCCTGATCCAAGCCCCTTTTCAAGCGCTTGGAGACGGCGGAACTGCAGTTCTTTTCGGCCAAGGTCGCTCTGCTTATGGCTCTGATGTTGGCCGAGAGCGTCAGCAATCTGGCTGGCCTCTCTGTGGCTTCGTTGTGTCTCCGGATACAGGGTGATGGCAGCTCTGCTATCCTGCACCCTAATCCTGCTTTCATGGCTAAAAGCATCACAAGCTCTTTCACATCGCAAGGGATTACCCTCTTGGGCTTCTTTCCTCTCCCCAATGGGTCTAAGGATGAAGCTACATCTCACCTCCTCGTTTCTACCTGAGGGATGTCTCCCGCTTCTCAGTACTGAGCGTTCTGTCTGTGTGATTGTCTTCTGCTGTGCGCGGTGCTTTTCTCCCATCCGGACAGTGGGGGAGCGGGCGCTGAACACCCTGCTCTGTGTGCAGCTAATGCAGTCGCTGTCATGACCTCGTCTGCACCTGCACAGCTACGGCATCCCCCATCTGGTCCCTGGCCTTTTACGCATGGGTCGGTTCTCTGCCTTCCCATGTTGGGCCATTGGTGATCGTGCACATGGCGACACCAATGCCACGGGCTGTGGGGGATCAGGTGGCTTATTATGTTGGCAGGTGGGTCTGTACTTGGTGGTACCGTATGAGTGGGTGAGGCGTAGACACATTCTGCTTCGCCTCTAAACCAATAGCGATGGCCTTAGAGGGCAAAGCCTATACGAAATAGAACGATAGTTACTTATTGTAACTCCTAATCTATGATACTCTATGAGTATAGGCGGAGCCCTCCAAGCAGTGGGCAATGAATTGAGAACTCCTCTTTATTGACAAGGTGATGGTGATATTGAGTAACCATGTTAGCTGACATGCTGTCACCTTTGCTGTCCAAAGGTGTCCAAGAGAGGTTTGGTGGCTCATATAGATATTGGTATTTAAAAGGTTTTATATTCTAGAATGTTGTAGTGATGTAGTGCTTTTTGAAAGCACTTTCTAATTAAAATGGGAGTTTAGATTTATCTGACTGCTTGTATTAATTAATGAAAAGCTGTAATACAGAGACCTGAAAAACACAAATTTTTAAAAAGATGCACATAGTTCACACGCATCAGTTACTGCTAACTATAAAAAACATCTTGCTACATGCACCTTATGCATCTGAATGTGTATCACAGGAATTTTACTGGTTACAAAGATTTCTTACAAATGCAGTCAGGCAGCGTCCGCAGGCAGTGATCTTGAACTCTCCATAGAGATCCCTTATAGCTCCGGTGGTGAAAAAGCCTTCCACCAGCAACAGCACTCCAAACAAAAAGAATCCAGCTGCAAGGCCATAGATGATGTACTGCAGGATGTCAATACTGTTGAGAGAACACAGACATGCACTCTCAGCGATTAATGAGTCGGCCAATTTGATAAATATTGTCACGCTAGACTGTATCTTGAAATGTTATTTGCAGACTTAATAGAGAGCCTATGCCCCTCCCCTTCCAGTGGACCACTACTTCAGATAAAATGAACGGTAGTCAATGGCAAGAGACAAGAAATTATTTGATTCTGTTTGAATTTTGCTCTGAATTACACATATGATGATGGTTAATTTAAAATATACATTAAAAAGTCAAGAAAGTCGCAGTTTGATTTAAAACTGTTGACGTATAAAATACATAATTACAAAGACCACAAACCCAGAAGTCACGTGATGTTGTAACTTTTTCTCTCAATGACTGAAGCTAACATTACTGAAGCTATCATCAAAGAACTTACATGTGTACATATGATAAAAGGACCAGGGGCCGTATTACAGAAACTTCCTAACCGGCAGATCCTATCCTAACTGAAGGTTAGGATAGGATCCTAAGGGTTAGGAACTGATTTAGGAAAAAGGCCATTACAGATTAACAGTTCCTAAGTCAATATTCCTTTTCTAACTTTAGATAGGAAAAGTGTATTACAGAAGCATCCTAACTTCGTAAAATCTTAAATAAAC
>JAPMOB010026423.1:0-18589 GCA_029875015.1 Lepomis gibbosus | reverse complement strand
AGATAGGTCTGTAGTTGGATAAAACTAAGGAATCAGGGGTTCCACAACTGCTTCTTTGAAATTAGTTGGAACAACACCTGCTGCCAGACTACTATTTATGATTTTTTGGACATTCCAGCCAATTGTTCCCCAGGCTTCCTTAAAGAGGTGAGGGTGCACAGTGTCAGTGGGACAATTTGAGGGTTTTAGTCGGGAGACAATTTTAGTCAGATTTAAAAGTGACAGGCTCAAACTGGTTGAGGACAGTAGAGCAAGTGCTAACTATGGAAGGGTCAAAAGCAGGGGATGAGATATGGGCTCTGATAGTGGCAACCTTGCCTAAAAAGAAGTTGAGACAATTTTCCCATACTCCAAACGAAGCTTCCAGGCAGGAGGATTGTGAAGAGTTTATTAAATAATCAGTACTTTTAAAAAGGACATGAAGTTTATTAAAATTTTGGGAGATAATGTCAGAAAAATATCTTGTTTTTTCGGCTTTGACAATTTTCTGATATTTTCTCACGCTGCCCTTAAGGACTTCATTTGATACATGGAGCTTGTCATTTTTCCACCTCCGCTCAGCTCTTCTGCACACTCGCATGGCCTCACGAGTGGCGTCGTTTAGCCATGGCTCGGATTTAAATCTGGGGCAGCAAACTTTTTGGGGTGCAACAGTATTAACAATGTTGGCACAGGTTGAAAGTAAGGAAGAAAGTAATTGCTCTGTGTCAAGGTTAGACAGATAACTATTACCAGACTGAGTTACATTAATAAAAGCAGAGGTAAACTGAGCAGCAGTGGAGGGCTTAAACACAGGAGCAGGCCGATTGAGACTTAGAGAGGGCAGAGTAAGATCAAATAAGATAGGCATGTGATCAAAAAAAGCAGCATTTTGTACTTGGATGTTAGAAATGGGCAACCCATAAGATAAAACCAGATCTAAAGTATGGCCATATTCCTGTGTTGGTCCAGTAACATGTTGTGAAAGATTAAAAGCATCAATCATATCTAAAAAGTCTTTAGAAAGAGGTTTTGAAGGACAGCGCACATGTATGTTAAAATCTCCAGCAATTAAAATCTTGTCTCAGATCCCAGCCAGGAAATCGGAAAAGTCTTTAATAAAATGTTTGTTATATTTAGGCGGGCGGTAGATTACTGCACATAGTACCAGATTCGACCGACCTAATACAAACAAGCTGAGTTCAAAAGAAGAAGTAAAAGAAGAAGTTGACAGGGGCCTACAAAATAAGCTATTCTTAAAACTTTGGGGGCATAACATCCCAAATGTTACGTTACATCTAGCGCTTGTTGGCATTCGCCTGTTTCAGGGGTATTTTGTGCATGATTTACATATGAAGGAGGAAACATTGGAGACTGAGGCTCACAGTATGTCAGTATGTATGTTTGACGGCACCATTAATAATACAAGTGTTGCTGGGGGGTTACCCTATCAGTTGTAGGTGAATTTATCACATCTGTACACAGAACAATTTCAATACTAAGTCTTATCTAGCACTTTTTTTGGAAGGAAAAACAAAGATGAAGATACCTAGATGTCTACTATAACCATTCTTTGCACTTCGAACTGCAAGCACACAACTACAGTAAGTACAGAAGTTCCAACTTGAACTACAAAGTAGATTTACAGTTGAACCCTTCATGTTCACTTTTTTTTTACATTTCTCAATAGATTAACCGTGATCTTCACAAGCAATTCAACAGTAAGAGTAATTTTCGATGTAATTGTCAATTATTACAACTGAATCATATGGATGGTATGTTAGCATGTATGTTTGTTACGTTGTGTGTACAATTCGTACAATTCAGTGCTGAGGTCATTCACGTAACAGTGAGGTTAGGCAGGCAGGAGGGAAAAAAACAAGGATGTGTACCAGTGTGGCTTTAATGCATCAGAACAGGAAGCTATTAACATGGCATTACCAGACCAACAAGGGGCAGGAAATTAAATTTGGCTGCCTCTGAGAAGGTTATGTCCCAGCCCTCCCTCATGGTGGGTAATTGATTGTTATGGCTTTCCACAGCTTCTGTGCTCCTATATATTTTCCACTCAAAGATTCCACATTTTCTCCATTTTAGACAGCACATACTCATCACTCAGCTTTGACGGATGCTTTTTTTTATCTCATGAAAATAAAATCATTTTAACTTGGCAAATGGGTTATACAGTGAGTGACACAAACTTCAGAGATGTTGTTTACTCTGGATATGCCGAACCACAATTTAAGCACAGCTACCAAGCCTACCGACAGATGCTGATGTTGTTGACAAAAGTTCTGAAACATGCTGACTAAAACCATTGGTGTCAAACTGAAACTAAGTTAGAGTGTTGGCTATGTGTGGTTTTCACTGTGCTTCTCTTATGGCAAGAGAAAAGGCTCCCGCTTAAACAAACTGTAATTTAACACTGATGATTTTTAGGCTGTGATGAACACCTATGCTAAGATAGCCTACATTTTAAGACAGAGAGGCTGTATAATTACGTGTTGTTACAATGTTATTACTTACAATTAATTGAACTGTTGACGATGTCAATTGCGCGCTGTCCCTGTCAAGTAAACAGTAAATAAAATTAAATAAAATTAAAATTAAAAATACCGTTACTTTGAATAAAATCATGTTTTTCTTTGGTTTTGGACATTGTTGGAAAGATCTAGGACAAAGTAACTATACAACTGAGCAAAATTTTCACACACTGGCCACTTTATTAGGTACACCTTGCTAGTTGGACCCCGCTTTTGCCTTCAGAAGTGTGCCAAGAAAATCTCCCCCTCAGCATTATACCACCCACTGAAACGTTGTTTTCCAATCTACTATTGTCCAATTTTAGTGAGCCTGTGCAAAGTGTAGCCTCAGTTTCCTGTTCTCAGCTAACAGAAGTGGCACCCGGTGTTGTCTTCTGTTGCTGTAGCCTATCTGCTTCAAGGTTCGACATGTTGTGCATTCAGAGATGGTATTCTGCATACTTGGTTGTAACGAGTGGGTATTTAGTTACTGTCCTTTCTGTCATCTCGAACCAGTCTGCCCATTCTCCTTTGACATCGACAAGGCATTTTCGTCCACATAATTGCCTCTCACTGGATAGGTTTCTCTTTTCGGACCATTCTCTGTGAACCCTTGTCACTTAAATACCCTTTCTTCCCCATTCTGATACTCGGTTTGAACTTCAGCATGTTGTCTTGACCACGTCTACATGCCTAAATGCATTGAGTTGCTGCCATGTGATTGGCTGATTAGCTTTTTTTTTTAACAAGCAATTGAACAGGTGTACCTAATAAAGTGTAATAAGTAACAAAGAACTAGTAAATATTAGACAAGACAAATAATGCACAGAGAAGTAATTTAACAAGAATATAGTTGAGATGTTTTCCAGACTACAGTGTATTTGCTGCAAACACCCACAAAACAAATACACATACCCTGAAATAGACATGTGCTTTGGAACCCTTAACCCCAATGGATGCACACAGTCACACCTGGGACATCAGTGTACACACTGATCACACCCATGTAAATACACCCACACACAATTAGTTGTTAGTTGCGTTTAACATGATGTACAGACTAGAGCCACGGTTAAATGTGCTTAGCTTAGGCCAGGTTTTTTATTTATTTATCTATTTACACACTTCCCCTCACTAGCTCCATTGGGTTGTTGCCATGACCAAAAGGAATTGCCTCTGCCTTCAAAATGTCTTTATTTCAGAGTGTGGAGTCCCGTTTAGGTTTTGGTAGTTGCTCTGTGAAACCAGCTTATTTAATTCCAGTTTGTTGGCTGTAAATTTAGTACAAGGCCTCTACCCTGAATTATAACCCATATCCTCCTATATTACAGTCCTGACATAAAACTAACCTGAAAGAAGTAGCCCAGCAAAGCCTGACCAATCAAACATTTTTGTTCCGTCCCATCTTCATATAAAAGCTGTACAAGAACACACTGACAAGATCACAGCCAGCATCCAGCTTTTTTTCCCTCTAATGTCTATTCATTCAGCAGCTGTGTGTGACATTGGGACATAGAGACCAGGTTACATCGCTGTCTCCATCTCTTTCCTCTGCTCTCTGTCAGATGTGTGCGTTTGACAGAGGGCGGGTTTGAGCTGCACACACCCAATCACAGCGGAAATGATGAAGCATGGCTTCGTCAGTATGCATTCACACAAAATCTGGAAATGTGGCTCCTTCCTTCAGGATATTGCGAAGTTGTGCCTGTGTTTATTTGTGCTTTATAATGTCACTGTGAAACAATCAGAGGATGTTTTATTTCTCTAATTCACTGCTTTGTTCACTCCTTGTTAACTCTCTTGGCTCTTACAAAAGGTCACCAAGTAATACAGAAATAATGTTGTTCTTTACCGCTTACTATTGTAACTGTTTTGAAAGGGGAAATCCTCTTTTTTCTTATAACTGCTCCTCAGGGGGGTCAGAGGTCAGGGTCAGCAGCAGAACAGTATCCCTGAAATAATCAGTGTTTTGCTCAAGGACACTTCTGCAGGATGTTTACTGTCATGGGGACTTGAACATGAAATATGGCTCTTCAAGTTCACTTGTTAATGGATAGATGTAATCAATCTTGCACATATGGATACAATTTAAGAGCTGACCTATCTGCCAAAAATGTGAACTAACTACCCTACACAGAGCAAAGCATGACTTTGGGTACACACATTTAACAAAAGCAAATGAAGACCAACAGTTTAGGTCAACAACCCAGACACAGGGGAACAGGGTTATTTTTTCCCCATTGCTGTAACTTTCTGTTCCTTTCTTTCTAGTACATCCTATGAGTCTGTCAAGCAACTCTAGTTCCTTTTTTTTCACCCTCCCTCTTTTACTATACTTCCTCTTTATACTTCCACTTTTGTCTCAGTTAAGTGTCAAGAGGCAGTGGTTCTTAATGTTACTTGATTCTCTGTATCTATGGGTACACCCTATAGTCATTTGCTAATCCTCTGAATAAGCAGCATAGACACAAAAACGGGAACACAGTGTCTGTGATTAATGTCTGCTGTTTGGTCATTGTCATTGCAACGAAGTGAACCCATATTTAGGAAGTTGCAAAATCCCTGTGTGCTATGATTCAATACATCTAAGTAAGTTTCAAGATTCATGGTAAGCTTGCCATCTTGATGGTACTGCAAACTTTTTAGTTGTCATGTTGAGGTAGCAAGCTGAGTGATGAGTGTCTTGATGTTACAAAGGCATCACTATATTTCAGGTTCTGTCCATGAAAAAGGAAAACAAAGTTTGAATGGTTGAAGTGTCTTATTAAGTGTCTTAAATTAAATCAGTAAAGTACAAACAAAAGAAAACCACTTCATGTTTAATCAATGTGAACAGTGATAGTATTGATGATTTACGAGTTTCACTATAGCATTCTTTTAAATAAGCTTTGAATGGATTGACATTGACATGAGTCTCTTAGTAGGGAGGAAATGAGGGTTTCGCTGAGAAGTTCAGTAACTTATATCCTAACCAGAGGTTTTTCTTCGGTTTCTTTCCCACTAAGGTCTCAAGTGGAGACGAATCCTTTCACAGTGAGGAAGTGAATGAGCGTCATTGTGGGTTTGCATGGGATTAGCCCATTTTAAAGCCCCTTAGTAAGATTTACCCACATTATTCACATTTTAATGGACATTCCCACCCACACATACACATGCTGGCTACAATCAAAATCTGTGGCAATGAAATAAGATGGTAGGAGGCTTAATGCAAGAGTCGACATTTCAAGGTTCATTGACCTCACTCAAGTATTGTGTGGATACAATGAGACTATTGAAATTGTTTAAATGGGATAAACATACATACACTATATGGACAAAAGTAATGGAACACCCCTCCGTATCTTTGAATTCAGCAGTTCCAATCACTTCCATGGTCACAGGTGTATAAAATGAAGTACCTAGGTATGCAGACTGCTTCTACAAACATTTGTGAAAGAACGGTTGCTTGCAGGAGCTCAGTGAATTCAAGCGTGGTACCGGGATAGGTAGCCACCTGTGCAAAAAGTCCTTTCATGAAATTTCCTCACTACTAAATATAGCACGGTATTATAACAAAGTGGAAGCGACTGGGATCAACAGAAACTCAGCCACAAGGTGGTACGCCACATAAAATCGCAGAGCAGGGTCAGCGCATCCTGAATTGAACAGTGCGCAGAAGTCAGCAACTTTCTGCAGTGTAAATAGCTACAGACCTCCAAATGTGACTTTCGAATGCAAATCGTCATATCCAGTGGTGTAAAGCATGCCGCAACTGGACACTAGAGCAGTGGAGACATGTTCTCAGGTGTGACAAATCACCCTTCTCTGTCTGGCAATACGAAGGACGAGTCTGAGTTTGGCGGTTGCCAGTACTTGCCTGACTGCACTGTGCCAAGTGTAAAGTTTGATGGAGGGGGGATTATTGTGTGGGGTTGTTTGTCAGGGGTTGTCAGGGGTTGGCCCCTTATCTCCACTGGAAGGAACTGTTTATGCTTCAACACACCAAGACATTTTAGACAACTTCATGCAGATCCATAAAGACATGGATGAGCGAGTTTGGTGTGGAGGAACTTTACTGGCCTGCACAGAGTCCTGACCCCTATCCGATGGAATACCTGAATTAGAGCGGCGACTGCGAGCCAGGCCTTCTCTTCCAACATCTGTGCTTGACCTCACAAATGCACTTCTAGAAGAATGGTCAAAAATTCCAATGAACACACTCCTAAATCTTGTGGACAGCCTTCCCAGAAGAGTTGAAGCTGTTATAGCTGCAAAGAGTGGGCCTGCTCCATATTAAACCCTGAGTGAGTGCGCATCAACATACAAAAAGTATGTATCAGGCAAATCTAACTCTTAAATGCCAACATAATCATTCAAAGGAAGCCGCATACATTGAACGAATAAGCCAAAAGATGGAGGTAAGTAAGAGCCAAGTGCACCAGCACAGCTCTGCATAGTCATACTGATGCCATTCAACAGTAACAAATAGCCTATCTCCATGTACATATTTCCCATTAAGGCAGGCGTCTTTATATTTAGTAAAAGTGAACTTGACGTATAAATGAAATAGCTTGAATATGTAAAGCGAGTCCTAACAAGATGTTGAAGGATAGTAACTGAAATGCTGTTAAAATATGTAACATACTTGACAACTAAAAAGGCTTTAACAAATCCTGCCCAGTTTTAACCTGGACATCTAGATGTTTCTGAGCAGAAAATAACCAAATATAGGCCTATGCTTACTAGATATGGATATGAATATTATGATCCTAAAAAGTAAAGCTCAAAAACACACACAGTCATGTCTTGAAATTAATTTTTGTGCTGTATTAAATTGTTAGTTTATGTAAATTTGTGCTTTGGGACTTTGAGAAAAACTCCAAAGAAGCTGGCCCAGACTGCCTTCCCAACCCATTAACAATTTGCTGTTTTTAAAAAGGGACAAGAGGAGCTAATGAGATTTAGCATCGACATTATCCAAACCCTACTCCACCTATCAACTCCGTCTGCTGCTATGGCATTCCTCTCATGTATTCATGTGTTAACCCAGCCTCTATTTCAGTCTGTGTCATTTTGTGCCAGGGTTGCAGTTGTGCCACTGGAAACCAAAATATTATTTTGTCACGTGCTTGCCACAAAAGTTAGCAAATGCTTGTGTGCTTAGTCTTAGATAATTAGAGACCTAGGGTTATCTCAGCCTTCCTTCAAAATGCCATTCCGCGGGAAAAACTGATAGCAGGTGGCTAAACGGTAAGAAAGGCCATCTGACTGAGCTAGGGTGCACCTCAAAGAGGAAGCAGCTAGCACTGTCATCATTCACTTCTTCATGCAGGTTACTGTTTGATTGGCAGCTGGAGCAGTGGGGGGTTAGAGGTCATGCTGTGCCTCTGCCCTTCACAGTACAGGCAGGAGGTAGCAGAGAGCTGCCCCAGGCTCTGGCAACCGCAGGTGGGCTTTGCAGTCTGTCATCATGGGTCCTGTAACACCAAGCTGCTACTCGGCCCCACAAAGAACAAGCAGGCTTATCTGTCCATGTATGTCGACATATTTTCATATGTATACTGTATATTAGGGCTGTCAATAAAAATTCTCATTTGAATTGTTCAAACATAGTGTGTGTTTTGACAGTTGTAGTATACATGCATGTGTGTATCTTTGTAGCTGTGCTCCTAGTAATATTAGAAATAACTTTTGTTTTAATGCGGATGCTCAAAATGATTATCATCCATCAGGGCAGTGGCAAGCTCTGACAGCAATCCTGCATTTGCAAATCTGTGAACATACACAAGGTAAACAAGAATGAAAGGCATACCTTACAGTAGGGGAAATGAAACACAGCAATTTTCTCCAAGCCCATACAAGTGTGATATGGCAAACTAACTCAGCACAAACAGTATGCGGTACTTACCAGAACCGCGAAAAATCTGGTGGATACATCACACATTCATGGAGTTAGATGGAAAAGGCTGTTTTCAATTGGAAAGTAAATTCACTTAAGCAGTCATTTTTTTTGAATGACGAGTTATGTTTAGTGTTTCATGTGCCATGGTCTTGATCACATGACAGATTAGTTGGTACTTTAACACATCCTGAAGTTTTAAATGTCAAAGTTCTACAGTTTAGAAGCTAGTGACGTTTAAAAGTCAGGAGTCCCTTTCGGGACGACTGAAACAAGTAGCAATTCTATCCTTTTTAGATACTGCATGAGGGGGGCAGAGTTCACTAGGCTGCAGGCTGGACCACCAGGATACACTCAGTCAAGTAATAGGGTCTTCACAGTGGACCAGGAAAACAGGCTGCAGGTGAACATAAAAAGGGCAACCGAGATCTAATCCAAATGCGTATTAACTGTTTGATGTTCTAAAAGTTATATTTATTATTTATTTTATTAAAAACAAGAATAACATAAACAATTTAAATCTATATCATTGTGTTTCTTCCATCCCACCCCTGTGTTTCATCTGTCCTGCACAGTAAGGACGAATGAAACAATGCGCACCTTTCGTTTAAAGTCAAATTAAACTGAAGTCGTTGCACATTTGCACAAGAGAGATGTTGATCACAACGACAAATTATTTCTGTCTGTTACGTTATCTTTTATTAAAATGACGTATATATCTGAAAAGTGTTTCAATCGTCCCGGCTCTCCCCTAAACATCTGAGTGGCCCTCCACTCTCTTGTATAACTTTGGGCCTTTTAAGACAGGAAATCTGTAAACTTGGCCTCATCTATCTGTAAGCAATTGCTTTTTACATTTCACATAAGTTCCAAGTTGTTTCCCATCACAGATGGGGCTGCAATCCTGACATTTCTGACATTTGACACGTGAGTTTAGGCAACACAGAAACTTGTTTACTGCAACATGCCCCTTAGCTGTCTTGTTATCTCATCCTTGGTGTGGAGGGAGAGACGTTCTCTAATTTCAGACCAACTTTCAGCTATTTCTACAAAAGTAGTGTAGCTTGGTCAGGGTCAAACCTAAACACAAAAATGTTGAAAGTGATTAAAATGCAGCACATAAAGTGTCACTTCTGCATTCATCAACTTTGATCAGCATTGGTTGTCCCACATAAGAATGTTGTAATCTGAAAGAAGCTTCATCTGATATTTTGTTTGTCCTCCTCATTTTGAGCCTTATTCTCCTGAGCATCCTACTCTGGTGGCAGCACGCAGGGTCAGACTAAATTAGGCTGACATCCACTGCTAAGACCTTGTGGATCAAACGATGGGTTTGCATAAGGACCATGATAGATTTCCTGAGAACAGGAAGCACCATGTACAGTGGTTGTGTGAGTAGGGCTGGACGGTTTCACCTAAAATCAAAATCAGGATTAATTGAACATTTTACCTTGATTACAATTATTAAACGATTTTTTTGAATGTTGTTTTTTGCCCTCATATTTCACTAATAAGGTTTGTACCGCAAATATGCTCAGCTACTAAAGCTGTGTTTATTTATTCAGATTTCACAAATCCATTACCTTAATGTTAATTAATAAGGTAAGGTTGAGGTGTACATTTCAGATACGGTTCCCATATACTCGGCGCATCGCCGCTGCTGAATTATGACCACTGCTACTAAACTTTCACTCAGTTGTTTAATATCAATGCGGAACAAATGATTTTCACTTGCACACTGTGTTAGCATGGTAAATCCCGCTTTGCTAGCTTCCTCAGGTAGAAAAACACCGGTGGAAAAACACACTGAACTCCAGCATACAAGACGCCTGCTGCCTCTCCTCACCCTTCCAAATAGTAGCTACCCTCCAAGAAATCAATCGACATAAAGTTGTTACTGTGATGTAGAGACAGAGCTCAGTTAAAACTTTATGGATTGAAAGATACATTAGTTACAAATTAGAAACTCACCTCTCTGAAACTCTTGCTCCACCCCATGTTGCTAAGCTGGTAAGGGGCTGAACCGAAGCCGTGTTTACATGGTTGTTAAAGTTGAATGGCTGTGCTTTGCACTGTGCTTTGCACTGGTGTGTTTACATGTGTGTGTGTTGCTGCGGTATGTAAATTGACTTGATAGACACGCACTTAAGATAACGATCTAGCTAACGTAACATGCAAAAAAGACACTGTCAAACTATAGAAATTAGTTTACTCGGCAATGTTGTGTAACTTTGACTAGCACCCAGCAGCTAGTTTGCTGAGACCATAAAGTTGTAGTTAGTGGGTTGCTGTGCAGTGAGGTGAGAGCAACACATATTTACTTTATATATCAAAAATGAAGTAATTTGCAAAAAAACCCAAAACAAAAATAGAAATAATACAGCATACCATGCTGTTGAGCCACAACAAATCAGTCTCTCCTGTGAGATGTCTAACAACATTTAAGGATTTGATTAATTCCTGATTAATTTGGCTGTAGTTGTGAAGAAAGTCCTGTCTGCAAACTGGTAAGCCTGCATACTATGTGCTTTACAAAACTGCCAAAAAACGAGAGAAAGAGAGATTAGCAATTTAGTCTGAAGCTGATTAAATCCAAATGGCAAAAGCCATATTCAGCCCATTTTTCTATGTAGAACATTGACACCATCCGTAATGGGACTCCCTCAAAACTAACCATGAGGTGAATTCTGTATTAATCAGAGGCAATGTCAGGGTTGCATAGACAATTGTATAGGTGAGCTCTGAGCCAAGCAGGGCTGAAAGTAGGTGGTGGAGGCGGGTGCTTCTGAGAAAAAGGATTCTACTTTTGCATTTCTGAAGAAGTGATGAGATTAGCCGGCAGGGGAGGGTGTTTTTTTTTTGGTAACCCCAGTGACATCCCTGTGCTCACCCACCTCCTCTAACATCAAAGCCAGGTTTCTATGTAGGCGTTCTGTCTAAAAAGCACAAGGGATGGTTACATCAGATTCTGTGTGTATTGCTAAAATATATCATTCAATTCTGCCTTCAAGGTTTGGACAAGAGGTTGTCCAGGTAATCTGGGTTTGTTTGGTTTTATGCAAATTTAGCTAGCCATGCTACTTCAAAATTAAAAGTATGCTAATACAACTAGGTATGAACATTTGGTTAAATAATTACAAATTAAAACATAAACTGACATTAAGGATCTATATTAAACACTAAAAATGTATATCTTAAACTATATAACTATTTTAAATATAATTCTATGCCTGTCCTTGACCTGTACCAAAATGGTAAATTATTTCACAAGCTGACATGGCAGGTTATCCAGGTTTCTAAGTCCTGTCCTTCTGAAACAGCTTTGTCTATCTAGCAGACAACCCATCAGCTCACCTGTCCCACACAGTCAAACTGCAGCAATGCCGTGAGCCACTTTAAGGTCACACATTTTTGTAACAATAACTAACATGATTGATTATTAAGGCTATACAATCAGGAAGTCTATGTCTGAACTGGTGTTTCAGTGGTGATATACATACATACATATGGCGATGTGCTTAAATATGAAACTGATTCTGCATTTAGTCCCTCAAGAAGGTCAAGTGAAGTCAGACTGGAAAAGATTAAGAAGTAAGGAGACATAAGACTGTGTTTAACCCAATACAGCCTGTGAAAACTATTTCAGCTGTGTTCTGTGCACGGGTGTGTTTGGGTTGGTGGTGGCGTGTGGGGGGGCTAACATCCATACCAGTAATCTATGATATATTGTATTCATTTGTTGTTGTAAGGAGGAAGAAATGCACAATACAGCTGAAAAGACACAGAAGAGGAAAGACTCCAGAGACAGGAGTGGTCCTACTTGGCAAACTTATGAGAACCAGGAGAAGATTTTACGAGAGAAGGAAAACATCTTAAACAGTGGAGCCCTTCTTGTCATTTTAACTGTGCCACCTCCGCAAATGTCAGGGGTTGACGTAAAAAAGCCAAACCTTCAAGCCTACTCTGTCCTAAAACAGGTGGATCAACAAACTGTCAAGTGTTTCCTTCTGCACTTCCAAAAATCAAGGCAATGCAGAGAACAGAGGAAAGTCCTCTTGCTTCAGACCATAGACAGCAGGGGAGATAGTTTGAGAGGAGAGAGAGTGAGAGTGTGAACAGAACACAAAGATGAAGACAGTGAACAAAGAATAAATGTAGTGTGTACTACTGTAGTGTGTAGGAGTGACAGCAATAAGATTATAGGTTTTGGAAACCATATAATAACCTGAGGGTCACATGCTTCAGCTTTCAGGTGGTTCTGTTAAAGTATCCTGATCCAAAACATCAGGATCCCAACCTGATAATCTCATTCTGGGTACAAATTTTGGATAAAGGCCTACAATTAAAATGCTCAAGATAAGTCTGTGGAAAAAATGCACATATATCTTGTATAGCCCCAAATCATTCCAGTCCCAACTCAAGCTCTCGAAAGGTACATTTAGACTGAATGCAAAATGACTTTTCACCTTGCTTCAGTTGTGAAAATTTGACTGCTGGACTGTCTTTGTGTGAGGGTGTGAAAATAAAAAGAAACTTAAGCATTTTTCAGATTGCATGTGCACCTTTGCACTGCCTATAGAAAACCCATGTCTGTTGTAATTGCATTACCTCTAGACTTTGCTTTTTTATCCAGTCTGAAGTCTGCTCATTCCTCATGACACCAACTACAGCAAAAAAACCTTGAAAATATGTATGCCTTCATGCAAATAAGTTAATACAACTGTATTGTGTAGTTTAAGAAATATAAAAACTCTTCACACACTTCAACAGATTTGATAAGAACATACAGTAGGAATATATACATAAGTGGAAAAAATGTAGAGTAATTAGATTCCTGACACCTAATCCAATTTATCAATGCTAAATTCAGGGACATCAATGTGTCACTTGTTGACCAGACTTCTTGTTTGCTCTCACGAGCCATTCCGAACATAGCTCCTGTTGTGATACACAAGATTACTGGATGTTTCTTGACAGGGGCCCATGACACCATGCCTGTCAGTTCAGACTGAGGCCTTTGAAGTGGTGCAACTGATTCATCACAGCAGAAAAGGGACTTTCTAAGAATAACCAACTACAGAGAGGGAACTAAATGGGTGACTTCCTTTCATTAGGCTCACTTAAGTGTTCAAATATAGCTGGTCACAAGGGGACTTGCGGCACAAAGGTGGCATGTGGACATATTCACAAAGAGAACTGTGGTGGGTCAGATTGAGGGCATTTATGCTGAATTTGTTCCATTTATACAGTTTATTTATATATAACAGGCTCTTTTTAAAAGAGCATTCTGTCACAGCGTATTAACTGTTCAGTGTTAACCGATGCTGATATCTGGGCTTTGGGTATTGGCTGATGCAGAGTACCGATCCGATGTAAAATTAATAAGCTGTATTCCTATGTAAGGAAGAGACTGGGAATCATTCTTTTATGTGTAAGGCAACATCAGGCTTGACTTTAGCTGTCCTAGCAAAATGTTCGGGTCAACACGCTCACTGCTGACGCATTGCATAGTACGTGTCACTGAATTGATCGGCCCCCTTGTCACTGATACCCCATAGTTTCTCACACATTGATTTATTTGTAGCGGCCCGCCACTTTATAGTTTTATATTACTGCTATAAAGATGATGCAAATGATTATTTCACCCGAGATGTCATCTTTCTTCACTTAAATACTTCCTATTTAATGCCGGGAATTATATTTTTAATTACACTACTACTCTTCATAGAACCTGATTTCATAGTCTGTTTTTTTATTGATTTCGTTTTTGTTTTTTAGGTTCTAGTTGTCAAAAACAGTAATTTGTCATACATGAAAAGGGATTAGGGGATTTTTGCTAATATGATCAGTAAGTAAGTTGAAAATGCTAGCATTACCTGACTATCAAAAACGCATTATTATGTCACCATGCTGCAGGAAATGGTTTGTTATGTATAATGGGACATTTTCTTCTTGTAAAGATTAGATTTAGCTGCATTACTAGCTTTACAAAGTAGGCCCAAACTTTAACTTTCATTACTCAATACACGGAAACCATAGGTGGAAACCAAACAAACACTTCTTAACAAATCCTGCTTAATTTTTAACCAGTATTAAGTCGGATCCAGCTCTCAAAAATTACACTCAAATGGGATAAAACAAAAGTAAAATCCTTCTACAAAGTCGGTGAATTGAAAATTTATGCATCTTTCATTAATGTATAACATTTTTCCTAACAACATTACATTTATATGTGAACTGTCAAGCAATACTGCAGAAACAAGCAGCCAACTGTAACCCAGATCATAGGTTGTACTGTTCTTCTGAATGGCGGTTACATAAAGCAGTACAGGTAGACATAGAGTTAATACTTAAACAACTGTGTTGTGACCAAGAACAATAAATGTGAGCGGAAGAATGGGTGGCAGGTGTACAGAGAAATATCTAAGAAGAAAGTCAAGTAAATTCACCTTTATCTTTTGAGATGAGATTTGTTTTATTACCTGTGGAATTTTGGTGATTGAAAATATCTTTCTCTGCCCCGTTGCAACTACTTAATTTTGTCATTTAACCTAAAACTAAACTAAAAAACAATGAGGATTTCATTTATGGAAGAAATGTGTTGCCATATGGAGGGCTCAGGTGTATGTAGGACAGCAGGAGGTTAATCTTTCCATGTAATCTTGACACATATCCAACCACAATCATGACTCATATACTTTTATCTGTTTGAAAGCCAACATGGAGATTACTGGACAGGTAAACAACTCAGAGGGGGTGATAGAGAGGATGGACAAACAGCATATGTGGTGATTGAAAGTATCACGGAAAATCCTGTACTTTGAATCAGAATCAGCAGTTGTATTGATCAAGCATGTGGATAAATACAAGGAACCTGACGCCAGTATTAAGTTGGTTACAATGTACTTACACACATAACAATTTAGAGGACGATAGAAACAGACATACTGCTAAAAACAAGGACAAAAAAGCTGAGCAAATATAGAAGGATAACAAGGAGGAGGTGCTAAGCGAATAGGCCTATATGCGCTGCGTATAGGCCTATTCGATAGGATATACAGATTGATCTGAATATGCCTGTCACTTATTAAGCCTTAATTGCAAGAATAACTACCAGCAACATCTTCACATAAAAATTAAACCTAGCATTTCAAACGGCAGTGGCTCTCACAGAAAATTGCCCAAAGAGGCGGGTGCCCATGAGAGAGATTAGATTGAGCTGCACAGCCACGCAAATGCCTGCTAATCAGCTTTAGCACTTAAGCTAATACCAAAAGGACTGCAAAGCACCTGTGGGAAACTCATTTGCCATTCAGAATAACCCCACTGCTAATTGCTAATTGTCCCACTGTAAGACAATGCAAGCTCAAGGCTAGCCCTGATCCCCCTCTCAGACTATGCAAGTGACCTAACCTTTCCCATGTTCCCACACATACCGGGCTCATGGCCACTGCACACTTTAAGCTTCTTTAAACCGGAACATTCAAAGCAAAATAATAGTGCAACAACAAACTACTAGTAATTAGAACTAATTCTAATAATATAAAAAGGTTGCAGGGAGACTATAATTACAGCTTTTGGCAAATGAACTGTACTTTGCTGTATCTGATTAAAACAAGATATTCAAAAGATCAAAAAGGTATCAGCAAAGTCTGTAGAGGAGAACATGAGTGACATTATACAAAGAGTCAAATAATCTTAAACTGTGTGCACAGCAGTTGCCGTATTAAAATCCTCAACAATTGTATTTAATATATACAAAAAACGGTAAAACATATTGGCAACATATTAATATATAGTGAGTACATACTGTAAATTAAAGTTTTAATTAGAATGTTAATCTAAGGATGCGTTCACGACCGATAATAAAGTCTGTCCTAGGAATGTGTGCATCCATGTATCTGACTGCAGTGTGTAGCCACATGTCTGGACTGAACTGTACGATCGCAAAAGACAAGTTAGGATCATCTTTACTGTTGGACACTGATGCTGTACATTTTCAATTAGAGTCTTCTGCAGCAGCAACCCACTCATGCCAATGCAGTGGTCTCACTATAATCAACTAAGATTCAGCTTGTTTGTAATTTAGAATACAGAACACTGTAAAGAGGTCCTAGGAACACCTTTGGTGAAGAAATTTGGAGTTCTGGAGGTTTTACTACACAATCATAGCCTGTTCCTTTAAATATTACCTTTAAATGAAATCATTTCACTAAATATCTCCCCATGTCCTCTCCAAGCTCTGAACTAGAGTAAAATTAACTTAAAACTCAAGTACTATTTATTGCTGCAATAGGACCATGTACCATTGTAATGTTGCATTAGTGAAATGGAAATGGAAGACGAACATAAAGGGAAAATTAAGTAAAAAGGTAAGTCAGAGCAGATAGAATAAAGAGATAGGAAGAGGATATTAGGTTTGAAAAGAAAAGAGGAAGAGAGAGGATACATCAAACAATAAAAGCCCATTAAAGCCATCCATCAGTGAGGCTGTGGTCAGAGGTGGGGGATCCAGTTATCCCTCTCCGGGGAACAGAGAGATGAATGACTTCCTAACAGGTGGACTATGAGCTTAACAGGAGGGGGTTGGCAGCGAGAGGAGGTGGGGTTTAATCTGGGACGGAGGCAGTGTTGGGTTACAGCTGCACCTCCGGAGAGAAACCATGACCCAGTGGCTTTCCAAATCACCGGAAATGGATTGGTTTTCCTAGCCCTTCCCCAGTAATGCTCCCTTCACAGACACACGAATGGGTGTGTAGACACAAATTTTACGATTCACATATACAGAGTGATGCACATACACACATGCGCAAAGACAAATATAAAGATAATTATAGTCATTCAAAGATTAAAATGCTTAAGCACTTTCTTGAGCATAAAGTATGGATTAGGAGGTTTCATATAACGAGCCCTGGCTGTATAATCTATAGAACCGCAGTTCCACCAACAGCTTGAAGAGAAAAAGGAGACAGTGCTACTCCCTATAGCAAACAGATAAGAAAGACACAACTATTCTCAACCCACCACCCCAGCTAAAAATGGCATTAAAAAAAATCTACTCCTAAATGTACTGAAATTCCACTAAAACTATAGTTCTGTCATAGGTAACATTTGCACCACTCACTCAAGGTCTGCAGGTAGTTGCCTCTCAATGGGAGGGAAAAGAAAACATAAAAAAATCTTCAGGAAAATCAATAATTTGTTTTACTGCAAGCCTGGATGAGCTGTGCAGAAATAAGCCCAGCCGGCAACAGAGCCATGAGGCATCTGATCTGCCTACACAGTTCACCGGGCCACATCCTCTCTGCCTCCACTCAGGGAAAAATAGCATCAGTGAGCAACAGTGCCAGATATTAAGGTAGCCTGTTATTTCCACACACATGCACACTAGTGGTTCCCTTATATTGGTGTATGTGCATTTGTCCACCACATAGATAAACTTAAATACAGTGTAAATACAATCATTTGGCCATAAATTTTTATCTTGTCAACCTTTACACCATTTCTTTAGAGCACCACAGGACACCCCAATACCACAGGAAAACATGCCAAAAATATTTTGGTTTAAAGATGCCTTAATGGCAGATATAGAAATCCCAGAACATGACGCAAAATGTTTTCCTTTTTAATCAGATGAGTATCTACAGTAGGTTAAGTGCAAATACATTATCATCTTAATTTGTTAATAAATAAGCACATTAATCTTACATGAATATATATACAAATAAAACTCTACAAACAGAAAGACTTTATCCTTGCACAAGGACAGACACAGATTCAACAAGCAAGCTGGGACTAGTTAAAAAACATGAACTGATCGGAAGGAGAAGGCAGAGTTCAAAAAATGTCTTTGGTTGTCATTTTGTCACTCTCTCTCCTTGCCAGGATTTTAAAGGTAAGATGACAACAACATAATCAAATCTTGTGTCTGCTCTATTTTTTTTAATCTCATCCGAGTTCTATTTTCACCTCTCATTCCAGCCTTCTCCCATTTCTCTGGGCAGGGATAACGACAAGCAGGGAAGAAAACACAACACATCATCATTCGCCTTTCAGGTGTCCCTGGTACCTGTAATAGAACTGGCTGGCTATTTTTAGCCTGCTGCATGGACTGACTGTCAGCACATTCACAGTAGAAGCCCCTAAGTATACAAGATGTACCCTCGAGAGAGAGAGAGAGAGAGAGAGAGAGAGAGAGAGAGAGAGAGAG
>JAPMOB010026341.1:0-17342 GCA_029875015.1 Lepomis gibbosus | reverse complement strand
CACACACACACACACACACACACACACACACACACACACACACACACACACACACACACACACACACACACACACATTGTTGCTAGGCTACACCACAACTAATCACTGGGAAAATTATCTTTGTTCAAAACCATATCTATTACTTGTTTGAGGACATACAGCATTTACCCTGCAGTTTAGATTGGAGATAGGAAAAAATAGAATTGTAAAGCAAGCAGGAGGGTTGTGTTTATGAATATACTTGTGTCCAGTGGTTAAGGATGATTTAGTTGACAATATGCCTAAATAAATCACCAATTCAGTTCTTATCAGTGTTCTCAAATTGAAGTTTAATATCCTCTGCTCCCAGCAATTTCCTACATCCTCGAGCCCTGTGCACTGCCAACCAGACACCCATGACTTGCATGGAAATCTTTCCCATCAACGTTCACCACCTCTGAGGGAGAAGATTATGAAGATTAGATTTGCCTTAAATAGATTTTTTATGGCAGCCAGAAACAATGCTATCTCGGAGTCACTCTATATGCAATTCACTCTGCCGAATGCCTGACAAAAAGCACTCGCCTTTCATTGTGCGTGAAGCATTGCTTTGTGTGCTGGTGATTGAATCTTGCAGGGGAAGTAATGGCAAATGTTATGACCACTGACGTAAGGGGATGGAGACTAATCCCTGCCTTCCTCAGCAAACCACAAGTCTACGCACTCTTTCTGCAGACCATAAAAGTGCTACTGCATACCTGCAATGAACTACTGTTGGGGCTGCACCGTGTGGCTGTATGTGGGTATGTGTGTGTCTGTGTGTGCGGGGATGTAAACACGGTCATGGCATGCGCATCAACGTACTGTATGTTGTAAATGTGTTTCAGGCTTCAGGGCTAAATTTCATTGCCCAGAGTGACCACACATTTGCTTTAAACATATGGCATTTTGTGGTTACCTTCTGTTTATAGTGGCTGCTAGAGATGGACGCTATGTGTTGTCTGAAGTACTACTAATTTGCAATAGCAAAAAAGGTTTTGATTGTGCCAGCCGGATTGCATTTGTTATCAATATAATGAGAAAAGGTTTCCAAACAACAAATTAGTAAACAGTTCAAAATGTTCCTTCTGAATCTATCTGCTATGTCCACAAACTGGGTATTTTATTTGTTTTTCTACAATATCAACTCTTACAATAGAATATTTGCTCGTAGCAATTAAAGCGCCATGTGTTTGATGCTCACAGCACTTAATATAGGATAATGGTCTTGTTTTGGTGTTGCATTAACACACTTGGGACAAACCCTGCACCTCAGTATCAAAATCCTGCGCTTGTAAATTGTAAAATTATGCTGATATACGAGCTGATATGAGCTTATCACATACACATCGGAATCAGTTTATATGTCGGCCAATAAGTAACTAAAAAATTGCCATACAGAAATGACAAAAGTAAATTGGAAACAGTATCGTAATTACACACAGTAGTTTTTAGTGGATGAGTCTTATCAGAAAGCACTGACAAGTCTGTAAGATTGTCACATTACATGTCCTGGTCGCAATCAGGAACAGTAACAGTAATCATTAGTTAATGTTATTTGGTAAGGCATATTGTAGATTAATATACTATTATTCGGTATGAGTATCAGGATGTCCACTATAGCCTCCAGTACATTTTTTAGAACGTGGGGAAATTAAACCCAGCAAACTGTCAGTGTTAGTGCAAGTGTTGATTGGTCTAAACCCACATGACCATATATTAAACTTAATGGTGTAAAAACACCCGGGGCTGCAGTGTTAATGAGAGTTTATACGTGATTGGTTGGATTTTTTTTTCCTTAATGCTCATTCCATTTAAATGTTCTTTGTTAAGCGTTGCCCGATGACGCTGATGAAGACAACAGGCTCAAACCTGCAGGTTTTTATCTCACTACACTGCAGGAGCCTTGATGGTTCGGTGTTAGTGCACGACTCAGCCAGCCCACAGAGCTACACCAGACCAGTGCAGATGCCACTGTACATTAAAATTTATAGGCCATAGTTAAGCTTGGTGACATGTTGGCATTGTTTATGGTTACATCATCAGAAGTAATGGCCACAAAAGTTTAAGTCCCATGGTGATAGCAGGTCTAATAGCCATTATTCATACGTTGCGATGGTGAGGGAGCTGTTTATTCTGTCCCTCTGGAACCCAACTGTGTCAGTAACAGAGGTGACTGGCACAACACCTATTTTCTATCCGGGCGTGTGTGTATGCTAGATGGTTCGCTGGAAGCAGCATGGTTTGTTAGTGTCCTGTGGAGGCAGAGACAGGTAGACAAGAGCCAGCGAGATGTAATGACCCCCACCATCAATGACTAAGCCTCACTGCATGGCTGAGAAAGTACACCTGATATTAATGACAGCTGAGCTATAATAACCGCTGTGGCCTCACTCTCTTCTCTGTCGCTGAAAAAGTCAGGTGGACGGTCTGCTGGTGTGAATGCCAAGTGTGTGTGTGAGGACATGTGTGTCTGCACCTGTATCACCCACACTCACCCACACTCACACTCATGTCCACAATGTTTGCTAGGAGTGTTCGCTATTTTTATCTACTGTCTTGAGGCAGAATTTTTTTTTATTTGTATTCCGTATTAAAACTGAGATAGTTTGAATTAAAATATCAAAAATCTCAATCACTGAAACTCCTGTTAATGCATCTTCAGTCACCTACTGTTCAGTCAAATTCATGTTGTCATTTTCATAATGTCCATGTTTGTTTATTGTTTGTCTTTTGGTTTAGATTTTTCAACAGCACACTTTGTGAAGGCAATGATGTTGAGTAATGCTGTGCAGCTAAATCTGATGCTTCCTAATAGTTTTCTGTCAAATTAATGCATAACTGGGGAGTGATATCTGCTTTGTTTCCTCAAAGGAGAACACAGGACAATGGATTTACAGAGCATAGATGGATGTCAATGCTGTGTTCACAACTTGTTTCTCCTGCCCCGAAAGGCCAAAAACAACTGCAAACCTATGCAAATATATAGATTAACAGAAAGACTTGACTTTTTACAGGAAATGCTTATTTTCTTTCTTGCTGAGAGTTAGATGAGATGATCGATAGCACTCTCATGTTTGTACATGAAGTATGGAGCTGGAGGCGGGAGGCATTTAGCTTAGCTTTGGATATAGACTGGAGGTGGGAAAAACAGCTAGCCTGGCTCTGCCTGTCAGAAATGATTAGCTCTATTTGCAAAGCTCAACATGCAAAATAAAGAAATAAAGAAATGTTTTGGGTGAAAGCACTTTCAGTGGACAGGCTATTTTCCCCACAGTTTTTCCAAATGTAAAAATATACTAAACATATTCTGAAAGAATACATGTTTTAAAAACACTAGTAATACATTTATACTTAAATCAAGAAATAATTGTTTGCAAATATTATTTCAGGTCTGATGAGAATACATACTAATAAAGGGGAGAAAATAATAAAAGATGAAATGCTTGCTGTTATTTGACCTCTCAGATTTCATATCTAGGTCATGTCCTGTGCCCCATAATGAAACCACCAGGCACATCCCTAACAGCAAGCTGAATCAGGAAATACCTCTGCAATGAATAAAAAGAAAGTAAGTAATAAATTATTGGAAGAATAATGTTTTTTTGTTTGTTTCTTTAACCAACAGCACAATATAACTGCCTGTGAAGGCATGTGAGTTGGTGAGTACAATGTTATTATGCTTAACATGTTGTTAATTGCCAAAAAAGCTCACCAGTAAGCCAATAGCCCTTTCTTTTACTACACCTTCTTAGGAATGAAATATGTTGAGATTGTTAGAGAATCTTTCTTATTTTATTTTAAAAGTATAATATAGTGACTGTAGGACAGAGTGGTTACAGACATAGATTGTCCAGAGATTTAAGGATGAGATGGTCTGCCCTGAGTCCCCCTTCAACAGCCATTGTATCCCTCAGAAGTGTCATCTTGGTGTAGTGTCTCGGTGAGTAAAAAAACTGCACTGGCAACTTAAAGTAGCCAAAAAAAAGTTCAAGAACAGAACAATACTGTGCATCCCAGTATAGCTCGCTGTCTTCTAGATAAATTGAGTAAAGCCCAGAAGCCTTTGATTACCCTAAACCCAGAGAGTTCATTACTTCAAAGTAGAACCTCATTAGTTTAGATTTGCCTTTCAAGTTCACTTTCTCTCAGGATCCTGACTTTAACTGTTAATTACTGTTCAATTAATTAAAGAACTAGTACCTCAGAGGCAGGTGCTGATACCACATAAAACTGATCAAGTTCACTTTATTTCCATAATTTTGAGTAACATCACTACTGGGAATACAGAAGAAAAATAATAGAGAGTATAGCCTATCGTCAAACTCATAGGGCGCAGTATGAGCAAATATTCACATGGCATTCTCACTGTTTGATGTAAATCTTGATTAAACATCACAGTTATTAATTTCAAGGCAGACCCTGAGTGGATAGTTAATTACGCGAGCTCTGTTTCAACAAGACTTATGTTCTCCCACAATTAATCAAGACAGTCATAAACCAGGACATACACAAGAATGCCAGCCCGCCCCTTCTCACACAACCCAAAAACTGACCTGCTTCAAGAGCTGGATTTAATTCTGAAGGGACAGAAGTAATGTGTGGGTCAAACCACAGAAACAGGAGGGTAAAACAACAGCCCTCAGCTAAAACCCAGTTATGAGCTATGAGGTTAGGCTTGTAACTGTATTCAAATGAGATACAGCCCCTGGTTGAAAAGTACAATTTTGATCTCATCTTCCGTCCTCCTGTCATCTCAGGTTGGAGCTTGCAGAAACACCCTGTTGGAGGGATGTACATACTGGTTTGAAAGAAAGATGTGAGCCGTACCGAGAGACAGAAGAATCTGCAAGCATGCCTGGTTGAACAGTGCCTCTATGCACATAAGTGAGCTGCAAGCTGTCATGACGATTTTACCTCCTCGTTTTTCATGTACACTACTGTTGAATGTGCTGTTGCTTGGCAGGGGAGAGTGATTACGTGCAAAGATTAGATAGATGGAGAGGGAAATATAAACCTCAAGGAAAACCTATAATTTCCCCAAATCTCCACGTCATCAGGTGCATCACAAGCAGGACTGTGGATAAAAATCTTACGGCTACACAATTTCGCCGCAAATCACTCTTGCTCGTCTTCATCTTAGTATTGCGACTCTATGTCAAACCCACTGAGTGGAGCTAGCAAGGCACACAGTTTCATATATCTCTGTGGGCATGCTGAAACACATCAATTCTTCAGTTTGTCAACTGCAAGGTATGTAGATTTTGTGATGGGCACAGGTTTATCTGATGGAAAGGGTACACAGCAAACTTAACAGAGATTTCTATTTTCTGTATTGAGAAACGCTACAATCACTTCACTCACATATCTTTTGCAGCTTCAGAGGTAAGCTCCCTTGCACTCACCCTTTAGGCTGCCCAATCGACAACGATAAAATGGCGTAACACCTGATTCCGAGGAGGTGTATTGACTCGGGCAGAAACACAGTCTCTGCATGTTACAACCAGGCTGGGTGTAGAAATCATAATGTAGATGTGTTCTGAATATCTCATCGAAGGTTTTTTGATCTCTCATTTGACTTATGCATTACAAACATTTGGCAATATATGTTGCAAAAAATGTCAGGAGGATAGTTTATTACATTAAAATTGGTCGCATTTAATACAAATAAGATCAGAAAATAAAATTTGCTAATTTTGAGCAAAGAAGGAGGAAGTATTCACATCTCTTAATTAAAATATGTTGAGTTTTTAACTGGTTAGGAAACAGTTTTAATATGATTTCTCTACATGACTTATCAAACGAGACCATCAATGAGAAGACTGGAAATTTCTATGTAGTTATTCTAAATGCCTGTCACCAATTCCCCTGCCAAGCAAAGTTTCACAGCCCTCTTCCTCTTAGACAGGTATGTCTATTTTATTTGGCTGTGTACAGTGCATGGAGGTATAGTAGGTCACAGTGGACTTTACTGTAATAACATTGGCTTATAAAGTAAGATTTTTATGTTGGCCTTGCTACTGAGCTATATCTTGCTGCTGGCTGCTTATTATGGAGACATAAAATTACTAGGGAATGTTGTTTCTCAACAAAATTACTTCTGTGAGCAACTGAATCTGTTTGTGTGATTGTTTAAAATAAAAATACCCTACCGTATCACATTTCTTTTATTTGAAACTTCCATACAAACAACAAACAACTCTGCCTGCTCTGTATTTATAATTTTACTCCCCTCCTCCATGTTTTCTTGTCACGCTCTTCAGCAGCAGTTGGCAAACCATCTTAGGAGTGCAGATATAGGTATCATAAAGTCATGAAGAATAATTACCAAGGGACACAGGAATATTTTGAGTTACTATAGACACATTTTAAAATGTCATGGTGAGAATAGGAAGTGTGATACTTGTTAATATTTCTCACCAGCCTGGCAGTTTTAAGGCAACTTTTAAGGTCACATGTTACTAATTGTGATTAAAATGACATGCAGTCCTGCTGTATTATAGAGTGCATATTCTGCCACCTTAATAACATTTATATGTTTTGGCAGAGGCTGATGCATGTAAGTGATAAACTAAACTTAACAAATCTAAAAACCGTTTTGTTTTGGTGTAATGGACATCATCCAGAGCCTCACTGTCTTAGTATGTTACCTGGGACTTCACCAATAATGCTGCTGTGTTTCAACAACCATTTGTGCCCGATGATAATGTCTAGCAATCAAATTGGGGGCCTCAGTAGAGTGTCTTTGATCTGCACTGATGATGGAGAATAAAACCTGCACTAAAAAAGGGGCAGTGTTAAAATATACCACAGTAACTTACTTTAGGTATTGAGGATTTTTAAGAATTTTACCCAAGTGTTGTGGCAGTAGCTCAAGTCTAGTGGGAGACTTTTCTCGCACGTCATCCCTGTCTTTGTCGTCTTGTTTCTTGTCAGACAAAAGCGAAATGCTTAACAAAATCTCAAGAAAGACTTATCCTATCGTTAATCTTTGAATGGGCTCTTTCAGTTGAAATCCTCTTTACCTTTGGTGGCTTTGTGAATGCATCAAATCTTCTCTTGTTTAACTGATTTGCCAGGTGACAGGCTGGAGTGCGTTAATTTGATAGATTTTCAGAATGACTGCTCAAATCACACTTCTTCGAGTTGCCTTGAGGCAATTACGGGCCAAAAGTACTTCAAACCTTTTACAGCGAGTTGAAGATGAAGCACTATTTACTAATTGCCATCTATAGAGCTGCTGGTTTAATTATTATATTCTGATAAAATGCATTCATCTGTCAGATAGGCAAGGTTTCCAATGCTTTCCTTTTGAGATAAATTGAGCCACTATTAACAATTAAATCTTTAATGGCCGTTGCTACTTCAATCAAGCTACAGCTTATCATTGTTCCCTTGATTAAAGTGCTACTGAGCATCACTACCGCAGTCCTGTGACACTTTCTGCCTTATCGTACATTTCACTTGTGGTCATAGCTATCTACATTTTAAACATTTAGCTTATACTTTTATTCAAACCAACCTGCAGGAAATGCAGCAATACAAAAAATTATTTTTTCTGACAAGCAACATGGCTCCAATGCAACAATGCAACCCTGACTATATTCCAGTGACTATGAAGTGATCAATCCTCAATCTATTGCTTGCTTTAAATTACAGTACATTTTTCAGATGTTTTGAATTTAGAATATCTATATGCCCCCAACCCCTTGACCACGTTCTGTGCGAACCATGCAGTCCGTTGCTCTGGCCACCTTGAGCCCAATGACCTCATCAACGTACAACACAAAGGAACAGGAATGACAGGCTTTTCATTATTGCCCAGCCATTGTGCCAGAGGGGGAAATCAATTATAAAAACACGACTAACAGCAAAGATAACAGCGGTGTCCTCTATTGTGCTGGAACGGGCTAACTTTTTTTTTCCTCAAGGGTCTCTTGACCAGTCCAGCATCACCTTGGTGCAATTTGCTCCCCATCTCAAATCCCATTGCCTTTTGGAATTGGATTTACCTGACTCATTCACACAGTGAATGGACTCTCCTTCCAGAGAAAAAAAAGAGAGAGATTCTGTGTGAAATTGCCTGAGGAGTCAGGAGGTTTTGGATTCGTCAGGTACGTCTGTCTGTCTGCCATTAACCTTCCAACGGGAAGAATGTCCTCATTACAGGACAGGATTGGGGGCTTCTGGGGGGTGGAGGAGGAAATGTGAGCACGAGCCTGACACTAAAACAAGGAAGGGACATGTGAACAAGGATGGGAATGCTGGTGAAGAGAATTAATGTGTACAGTGAGCTTAGGGATGAGGCTCATGATTCATGTAGCTTTATATCTTCTTGTAGTTACAAAATCTACAAATGTCAGCCATGTCCCATATTGTGAAGCTACTTTGATTGTATATTTCTAGGCTGACTAATAAAACATTAAACACTACTGGGTAAGAACACAATATGGCTTTCTTCTGGGTTCATGAGGAGTTAAGGAATACATTATTCCTTATCTCCTCATGAACCCAGAATTGGGTTTTATATATAATGTCCTTTAAGTGACCAATATAAATTAGAATAAAATAAGTCCTGATAGGCTTTTGCAAAGCTCTGGGACCTTCGCTGTCAGATGAATAGCTTCTAACTAAGACAATGACATCCGCTCACAGCTGGAAATCAAGCTACATCAGCATGGCACCAAATTGACAGAGCTGTAAAAAACAAAACAAAAAAACAACAACAATAAACTGGTTTTCTTTTGACTGTAAACCCAAAACTCGGAAAGTATCAAGAGAGAAGGCCAGCAAAAGAATACAGTTTTGCTAACCCTCACCAGTTCAATTAAAACAAAGAACAAAAAGTCTTTTCCCTCTTGCTGTAAAGCAATCATACCAGAGCATAACGGTATTAAACAAACTACTGACTTATACAGTGTGAAGTACATGTTCGGGCTGTATTACAGTCTAGTTCAATTTTCTAACTCTAATCAATGTTTGAATCATTTTACTGCAGCACCAGTATATTTTATTGTACAATATAAACAGTAATACCAATCATGGCAACAGCACTAGGCTCTCAGCCAACCATGAAGAATAAGCAGTACAATACATTAACATGAAGCCCTGCACATTTCCACAAAGCCCACTGCCAGTAAGAGATTTGGAGTACCATGTTTCCAACAGTTAAGCATTACAGTTTTAAGAAAAAAATAAAAAGGTAATTCTCCATGGGTTTGTCACAACAAGTGACACCTTTAACAGTTATTTGATCTATGGTTTACAGAAAAAATTAGTGCAAATTTGGGTGACTTTGAGTTCCTCCCTCTTGCACTTACTGTGTGTCTCATATTGCAAATTGAAAGGTCGATCAACTTTGATTTAGAGAGGGGACAAGAGTGGATTCTGACCCAAATCAGAACAGTCCTAGGATTCGAGTTGGGTCTTGAATTATGTTCAAGGGTGAGTGTGAACTCTGAAATGTAAGGAAAAATGACATGCTGACAAATGACATGACCTGCTCATGCATCATGCAGCTGCCAGAGTTGGTGTTCCCCTGATCTTTGAATATCTCTGTGTCGACCACATTTTTGATCCCCAGGGATATTTCAAACCAGATCTGACTGCCCTTAGGCCCTTTTAAGATCTGGTCTCTTTTTTGAACAATAACTTTATGCACTGCAGGTTCATGTAGACTTTCCATTGGTCTGTTTTATATCTGGACCTGTGATGATCTCTTGAAGGAATGAGCCCAAATGAGCATTTCTGAGTAGCTAAATAGATATTAACTGTTGAACCAGAAAAAGAAATACATATTGAATTAAAACAGAGTTAATATTATAACAATGTCTTGCAACTAGGCCACATATGATCACTATGCTTTGACTGTAAAGACAGAAAAAAAGCTAATGGTCCACCCACACCATAGACACCTTGGAGAATATGTGTAGACAAGGACTCATAATAATGTTAGACCTAACAGAAATAATTCATGTTTAGATCACACTAGCATGCATAAGCTAGAAACAGTGACCATTTTCATTTTGAATGCATTTTATTTTGTGATTGTTGTAAGACCACTACAATGGCATTCTTTACTTCTCCAACCTCCACCTGCAACCCCACAACCTCCTCTCTTCCCCATCCCAATGAGTTTGATCCATCTGACCCATATTCATACATCTATGAACGATGACGTCTACACGTGTCTTTTAGATTTGTTGCGGTTTCTCCCTTGAGGTCCGTTTATTTGATTTTTGCTCACACTAGCAGATGATCAGGCTGTTTGCCAGTAACGAGTGAAACCCGGTTTGAATAAAGGATCATTTTCTGGCAGGCTTACTGTGTTACGTCATCCACAAGGAAACGTAATTGCCGGGTTGAAACAGATAATTCCATAATCTTCTGAGAGGTAAGTTGCTGTTATTCCACCGGGAAAGTCCTGTCAGATTAATCAAAATGTTACCCATCACCGGTGACTGTTCGGGAGGAAAGCACCCCAAAAACAATAGCTGTTTTCCAGCATTTGAGTTTGATCCGGATTGAAACACATCATCAACTGTAAGGCTAATTCAGGCTGACAGGACGTGACAGAATAAACAAAGAAGTTCAATACCACTTTACGGAGTGGAAACCCATCCACAGTCATTTGTAAAAGCCTCAGTCATTGTAATCTTTTAAAAGAAAATCTAACAAAACAGTAAGTAGCTTTCATTTCTCACAAAATTGAATTTCACTGCCGAACAATCTTGCACAGCCGAAGAAATCAATGTGATTTCCAATGTATTCTATTATATACTGGATGCCAAGTGAGGCAATATGTTGCGTTTCTTAAGGGCTTCCAGTTCAATTTGCACTGCTTCCAAAAGAATCGGCGGAGTAGAAAAGATGCTGTATGTGTGAATTGCTACATCAACACACAAACTTTTCACTCTGGTATCATCACACATCTGTTTTTTTCACTTCACAGCCTGTGTGTTTTTGTCATTGAGCAAACAATAAAAGGAGCAGAACGATGTATCAGAAAGAGGACATCTATGAATGATTAACGCCTTTTATTTGGTCAGTCAGTAATATCACTAGTGTTACAGGTAGAAATATCACGCAAATACCACAGTGTTAAGTCCAAGTTTTAAAAAAACCTTGAGGCCATCTTAGAGTTTTGACATGTTGTTTTGCAAAGCCCTTCAAATGCACTATTTTAATGCCATCAAACAGAAGTCAGTTGTTAGTGCAATTAATGTCATTCTTGGCTACATCTTGGTGAGAATATGACAGGAAAATTAGTGTTATTGTATATGTTCATACAGCCCTGCTCCTGCTGATCTCAGTATAATCTGACCAAACACTCACATACATGCAGGCACACACAGACTCTAACAGCCACAGGCCCGGCACAAAACAAAACAGATGTAGGACTAATGACCCACTCGCAGAGTAAATGACAGTTGAAATAGGTTTAGAGCAATCTGGAATCAGATAAATGGACCTAATCTTGTTCTGGTCGGGACCCTGGCCGGGAAATGGCTCCTGACACCTGAGACCCTGCTACACGTCAAGGCTCAATCAGGCCTGCCGGCACAAGCCCATACATCTCCATTTTAGATGACAAGACACAAATCTGAATCCTCAAGCAAAAGAAAGCCTGGGAGGGTCACTTGTGGTTTAGTGTGAGATTAAAAGGAGGAGGAAAGAGGAGGAAAAGAGGAGGTGGTGGTCGACAAAGATGTAACATGTACGTTTTACTAGATAAAGGTGACAAGAGAAATGGCTCCGATTTTGGCCTCATTAAGCCAGGCTAAAGGCTGACTAAAACCCAGTCTTTTTTGGTGTGGTGCTTATTTATTTCTGCTGCCAGAGTTTACCGGTCAGAGGATTCAGTTTAATTTCTCCAAACTTTAAACATTAAGGGGACAAAGCACAAAAGCTGCATTCACTTTAGATCTGCAGAGACACAATTTAATCAAAACACTTTAATCTAAAATTTTCTGAGTTACCATGAAACATTCCTTAATGTTCTGAGATACACACCAGATGCATAATCCATCAACAATTATATTATTTTTATTGTTCTGTAATCACATAAATAAAACCTGTCAAGTTGATGACACAATAAGAGCTGTATCTGACAAGACAAATGTAAAGTAATACTCTTTAGTGCTGAAATGAAAAGACAATTTCCTTTATGTTTATGTTATCTCAGAAGGGGCAGCGAACATCAATTAACATGAGCACTTGGGTCCATCATGCAAATGTGCCAGATTTAGCCAAACAGGCTAATTTTCAGCTGCAGTCCTTGGCAGGTGATGGCATTTAGAAAAATAAATAGATTATGACAGCATGTTTGATTATGCAGTAACCACTGTTTTATAGATTTGGAGGAGGTGTTGGAGATACCTGATGCCCCTTAGCTCTGTGGATGTAGTTATAGCATAGACATTTCATACAAAATTTAAAACAATTAATTTCAGAAAAAGTCCAGAGTTGTCCCTCAGGGTCTGTCCTCCATGGTTCTCCATGTCCTCCATGGAGAACCATGGAGGACATGCCACCTGTAGTGGCAATACTGAAATGTGCCGTCGGTGATGTCAGATGGCTGAGAAATGTCAGTCTCTAATATTCACCCCATCACCTTCAATCGCCACCCCAGACACACACTATAAGATGAGAGCCAGATAGCAAAGATCAAAGCTGAAAATTGCTGGCAGATGTTGTAAGGGCAGCAAAAAGGGAGCACAGGTCCAGGAGGTGTGGAGGCGGTCTAGTAGCTATTCCAGGTATGAATCTAAACCAGCATTTAGGTCAAATGTCATAGACAGGTTACTTTTAATTTGGATATGTGGCACTAATACTTATAATTATCTATACAGTCTACAAGCACCAGGTGATACAGAAGGAAAAGTAACCTGTTTTGGTTAGAGTTAAGAACGTTAGGGTTGATGTTAGGTTAGGTAAGGATTCAGGGTTTTATAATCTGTAGTGGAACTTTGTAAAAATAAATTTTTACTTTGTCTTTAGATCAGGCAGAGAACTGAAATCCCACACACATCAGCTGTTTGTTGTCAGCCGTCTCATTTATGCTCGATGTCATAGGTTCATTGACACAACATGTGCTACCAGCTGACTTCCAACGTCACATTCACACAAATGTACTAGGCAGCCTTTCAAAATCAGTTCTTACTAACTATGTAAACCTCCTTGTTATGCCATTTAAGCTTTGGTATTGTTGTCCTGGTATGCTTGGATGTTCATGTATGCTTACAGCCACATCATGTCTAATTCTGTAATGTTATATGTTAGGGGGATTCGTTCTCTCAGCAGAATCCTTGTCCCTGCTTACATTCAGTTCCTTGAAAGAGTCAAGCCTTCTTTTCTGTCAGATTTCTGCAATTTATGGTCAATTCCTTGACTCAAGTGTCTCTGACTGAAATACTTGAATAAGCACGTAAAATGTTAGAAATTTCTGTGCCTTTTTGGTGAGTAATCAGCTGCCTGTAATCACAGTCTGCTACACCTTAAAATCCAAAAACTCTGCAAAGTTTTAATGGCTGCAATTCTCAAAGCCCTTTGAGAACGATATTGTCAAAAATGGTGACTATGTCGATTTAACCACATGCCATTCAGTTTGTTTATAACTGTGATATTCTGTATATAACTTTCAAGCATGATTTTGGTAAACCTTAGCATTGTGAATTTTCCATGAACTTAAACAAAATGGAAAATTTAAACTACTTGCTTTAAGTCTTTTCATACTGATATGAACTACATTCAGGTTTGTTGATTTAGATATAATGTGATTTAGATGAGGCAGAAAGCTTCACTTCATTCATCAGGAAGTGAATTGATCCTGGTAATACAAATGTCATAGTTGTCAATCATCTTAATCCTCTCTCTGATTGTATATATGTTAGCGTTAAGAATAAAAATGTGCAATCATATTAACTCATACATATTTTAATTTTGGAAAGCTAGAAAGAAGAAGAAAAAACATTTTCTGCTATAGCAACTCTGTGTTATAGAAATGAATGAGCCTTTTCTTGCACAGAAATGGGATCATATCACTTTCATAATCCTGCTATTTCTTTACTGGTCACTGTTTTAGGGCAGATTTTTACAATTTTACTGATTGCTTTAAAGGAACAGCTTGCTTTATCCCCCAGCTGCATGACTGAACTTTGAACTCGATCTGATCCAAAGCCCAGCTCCTCACGCACAGATCCTCAGATGAGGCACCTTCTGGTCATTCCAACATCTAGGTTTGAAGAATAAAAGTAACCCTGCGTTTGCTACCAGAACAGCCAGACTTTGGAGCAACCTACCAAGGGAGATGCGAGGATGAAACACAGAACCTTGCTTTAAGTTCCATCTTAAAAGATTTTTTTTCCCAGACACTGGGATTTTCATTTTATGGCAGTTCTGTTGGATTTTTCTTTTTTGATTATGTTTTATTAATGTAATATGGTCTTTATTCAATGTGAAGCACTTCTTAAACAGTATTTAAAAAGGCCCATACACATTAAGCTTATTATTGGTGGTGGACCAGCGCCCACAATCATCAAAGTAGTATTGTGGTTTGCAGATGTGAATTCCATCTATTAATCAGCGTAGTCTTGGTAGTGAGCGAGACAAAAGCATGGCAATTTTTCGCATCACAGGGTATAACCATGCCTCTGATAAACTATGATTTAATTAAAGCATACATAATAAATGTGCTCCTCAGTTATGGCCATTTATCACCTACATTATGACAGTTTCAGTAAATATTTAGGTATTAAATGAATTTAATTGAGGGGTAAAGCATCTCTTTGCTCAGCTGTAGGTCATGAAGAAGTTAAGTTACATAACGGATTGATTAGATCATTTGTTCTTTAACTTGAGTATAATTGATCAAGAAACCTTTAAATGCTCACCTGCACCTAGAAGATAGCTCTACAAGGTTTAACAAGGTTGAGAAAATACAAAGCTCACAGATTAATCCAGCTGTAAATCAAGTGTAAAACCATAGTTCTTATCAGATACAGACCCAGTGAAGTTCATTAACAGCAGAGTGCTTCGCCCGTAATGCATCAGGAGTGAAAACACCTGAAACACTCTTTGTTTCTGATCAAGAGAAAGGACCTACTATTTGTGCAGACATAATACAAATTTGAACTATTTTTCATTCCTTGTGTGGCTAGCTGTCGTCAGCAATTTACATTAAGAGGCCATGACACTTCAGAGATGTATTTAGACAGCTGGTGTGTGTTGAAAGATACAGATCAAATTTGTCTCATTCAACAAGGGGATGGACTTTGATATACTTTCATTAGCTTTGTTGGCTTTATGATTCGTTACACAGGAGGGCGGATTCAAGTGGTAATAGAAAGTGTGATACACAGGGTACTATGATTCATTCTTTTAATTAAGATGTGAAATGTGACAGATTAGTCTTGGCAATTACATGCTGATTTGAACATATGTAAAGAAGGTACAGTAGATGTGTGGCATTATTAAGAAGTCTAAGCTGCTGCTGCTGCTTTGTTTGAAAAGCAACATTTTCTACTTATTAGAAGCTGCACATAGTCCATCGCAAAACAAACATAAAGCAGAATAGTTGGTGCTTGCTGGTCAAATCTCAGTGGCTCATTAGTGCTTTAGCGTCTAGAGTGCCTAATGCACAGTAAAGTATCACATTCCATGGTAAACAACCAGATATGTTCCAGTTACTCATTAGAGCTCAACAATACCGGGATGATGACTCAAGACTAATATCACCCTCTGATGTAATTGCAGTAGAACATTCAGCTGTCTGGAGGAAAACGACATTTTGAATTGACACCTCAAAACCTCCCCTTACAGAGCGAGACGTGAAATCATGAACTCACGACAAGACATGTGGTGATCATAAAAATTCTGCGCGAGTTCCTCCAATTTCACGCCCATGACTCTTGTATAAAGTTTAAGGCGACAGTGTATACACAGTGACATCAATGTCACTTTTTTCCCCACTTCATTATAATTAATCGCATATCTCTGGGGCACACAGAGAGAGGAAGGGAAGCAAGCTGAAGCCAGGACGGCTGTAATCTGACATTGATGTACAGCAAAAATGGAAGTCCTCGTTCACCTTCCCTTTGTTCCGGGGAAAGGGAAGTGGTGTGTGAAAGGGTGTAATTAATGAACCTACAAATAGCTCCAGTTTCGTTTAATGACAATCTATGTGTTAAGAGGCAGTACCCTTTGTTACTGTGGGTGTGGGAGTGCTGGCAACACAGGCTCCCAATAGAGCACTGACAGGTAATTCTGCATTTTGAAATGGTAATGAAGCAGAATGCAGCACTGGATTACACCTTAGGGACTAACATGTTGAGTGTCCTTCAGGGTGTAAAAATGTAACGCTCTTGATCATCAACGAGGCCACTGGCAATAGAGCATCAACGGGTGCGAAGGTCGAGAACTGTATCTATGTGACTTACCCCAGGGCTTCGCCAATGCAGCCAATTTCTAATTGCTGCTTTAAACAGGGCAAATGAAGCTGGCATGACAAATTGCGTCAAAACAAGTCTGTAGGCTGGCACTCAGTTAATTTGTGAGACACAGAGACGCATTTGGTGCCAGGAAGAGCTCATGCGTAATGAATACCATTTCCCAGGTAGCAACTTGCAGATGATGTATTTAACTACATGCTGTCCATGGTGCATTGCAAAGCAGGCAGACTGCTCCTTGTCTCGTTTAAACTGGACCTGGACAATGCAGAGTCTATACTGTGTGAGTGTTAAATAAAATGGTGCTGGCGCCTCCTTTAATGAAAAATGCTATGATTTTGATGTTGTATCAGATTGTTACCATAAACGAGGCTTTCCTCTTCAGAGAGATTTTCCACATTCAGTGTTTAATTAATTTTTCACATCAGACAAATTCTAAGACCGTATCGTAGGCTCTTATCTGTCAGTCCAAAAAAAGTTTCTGGCACCATCGCTGCCCATCTATTTTCTCAATATGCTTATCTCAGTCCCAGAAAGATTCTCATTGTTCTTCCCCTAATCCTCCAAATCTGCAGCATGACTCAGAAGTTAACCACACTCTCTTGTGCCAATACAATTCCGTTCTGTATTATCCTCCAACAGGAGCCACACGTCATTTTTCCCTCTGAAACAATGCACCCAAAATGACTCCTTGTCTGCCAAACAGATGATAAAATGCCCAGCTGTGAGTTTTAATCATGCTCACTGGCAATACAAGTCAAAGGAGCCGTGAAAGATATAACAACGCAACATGTTATAATGAAGCTCATTGTCTTACCCAGCAGTGGGTGACCTGATAAAGAAATGGTCTGCTTTGCTCAGTGAGTCTACTTGTAGTAC
>JAPMOB010026276.1:0-16247 GCA_029875015.1 Lepomis gibbosus | reverse complement strand
ACACACACCCACACACACACACACACACACACACACACACACACACACACACACACACACACACACACACACACACACAGTTGTCATGTCAGTTATGCAGTTACCCAAAATTTCCTTAATGAAGTTAAAGCGTGTCATGTCATTGGATGGAATAAATTTGACTTGCAAAAATACAGGAGGCCGCCTTACAAACGAGTATGTGGAGGATATAGTCATTTCACCGTAAGGTTTTGATGCTGTCATTAAAATCTTACACTCCAGTCCAGCAGGTGGCGCTAATGCACCTAAAACGGTTTATTTATGTAGCAGATGCTTCGGCTGCCGGTGCATATTTCTTGTATGTAAATCATTTAGGCTATGTAAATGTATTGTAACCGTAGGTAAGGATACGTGGAAGTTAAATTACTGAATAATGATAACATATTTTGGGCGGTTTTTGAACAGTTTTTGGGCGGGAATTCATGAGCAGGATCTGGCAACACTGACGACACAGATGTGAGATTTATGCTTTGTTGGAAGTGTTGTCAAACTGTATTTTTTTGGGTTTTACAAGAAAACACAATTGAAGGCTGAAGACTAACTGGTTGTTTTGGCAAATGTACATCGGGTTAACCGCCCCACCTCCGTTAAAGACCTGCACACAGCCGCTTCCCTGAGCTTTTCTACGGCACCTTCCAGGACTGTCTCTCCCATGCACTAGGTAAGAAAGTCCTAAACGGGGCAAGTGCTCACCCCATAAAAGGTTCATCAATGTTTCGTTGCCATAGACTGTATATAAAAGGTCGTTGCCCATTGGAGATGGAGAAATAGCCTTTACGGCACAAACTGGAGTAGCGGGTTAATAAATCAAGTGCGCTGGTAAGTTTGTTGACGTCACGTGTTAGGTATTGATGGCTTAATTTACCGCTTACCTGGAGCACTAACGTTACTCAGCTAAAGGTACGGCTTATCCGTGCTTAAAGAGGTTATCTACTGAGCTGCACTATAATCTCTATTACTTTAAAACTGTGAGACACGTTTAGTTTATATGTGTTGCACAAGTTAAGCTCTAACTAGCTAATGTTAGCTAATCGCTGCCATCCATGTGTGATGATCATTAACAGGAAGCATAACGTTACCACTCCCAATTTCAAATGCTCGTTTGAAGTGGTGAATGCAAGTTCATAAATTAAGGGGAATTAAAGTCAGGCATATTTCTATTTCCACTGTAGTTATTCAGGAAGCCATAGTGAGCAGTTACAGACTCTTAGTTTAGTTTATCTATGTAACGTTAGTGCAGCAATAGTTAAAACTAACGTTAATGCAGCCTAATGTCACAGCCCTACAACAAATCATCCCCTCTAAAATCAGATGCAACCTCACTGACAACAACTGAGCATACACGATCTGTCATTTATGTTAAAAATGAGGGATTTCGAAGAATAAAATGCCGGTAATCTTTGATTCAAGCTTCAATGTGAATATTTGCTGGTCTTCTTTGTCTTTGATTGTAAACTGAATATTTTTGGACTATGACATTTTATAGACTTTTAAAATTGAAAATAATATCATAAAAGCAGATCATAAAAACTTTTTTGTAGTCGCAGCCTTAGTGAGAAGCGTTGAAAAAAACGATTTTTGTGATTTGATGGTTTGAAGGTTGGCAATATGGATTTTTTTTTACAGTATCAATACATATTTATGATATATAACTTTCGTTGGAAAATTGATTGAGAAATGATTAGTGGATAAAATGAGCAGACAAGAATGCAACTCGTTTTTGGCCAATCCAGCAAAAGATATACCTGATGAATTAAAGTATTTCATTACATTAATGCAAAAATCACATGAAAATGCCATATTGCCTTTAAAGAGGACCTAAAGGGACACAATATGAATAAAATGAACAAATCTTTGATGATACACAATTTGAGATCATCTCAAGGTATAGCCTATATCGCACCCAGCCGTATTATGGATGACACTTGTTAATGTTTTAAACATGTCTTTTTAGACTGTGAGAGATGCCACCAAAGAAAAGGGCTAGAGTGAGTAAAAGAGCCTCAAATGCAGGTAAGCAAATGAAATCAGAGTAAAAGGTTATGTCTGGTATGTTATTTACTAATGAGTGACGATTACTCATTCATTTACACAGGCAAAGATGATGATGGTCAAACTGATTGTTCCACAAAAGAAACAGCTCGCAGTAAAAAAAAAGCTAAGGAGAGCACAGAATCTGCTAGTTCTCCACAGTACTGCCACTGGCTGATGAAGTCTGAGCCTGAAAGCCGCTTTGAGAATGGGATCGATGTGAAGGTACAGAGCGGCGACAGCCTCCTCAGCTCAGTCTGTTCTTGGAAAATGTGAGTGGGCTGCACTCATCTGATGCCTCTGGTTCATTCTGCAGTTCGGGATCGAGGATCTGAAGGCTCTGCCTAATCAGACCAGCTGCTGGGACGGCGTCCGCAATTATCAGGTTGAGGCGCAAAACTGAACCCTGCAACGAAAAAACATTCAGCAGAAATGAGGCACCAGCACAATGCCACTATGAAAAGGCTTTTTGTCATTTTATTCTCCTTGCGTTGTGCAAATTATATTCTTGTTTTTCTCTTCTCTGTGGGAAAGTTCCTCAATTATCTTTCATCTGCAGGCGCGCAACTTTATGAGGCAGATGAAAGAAGGGCAGTTGGCTTTCTTTTACCACAGCAACTGCAAGGAACCGGGGATAGCAGGAGTCATAAAAGTAAGTCACTCTCTTTCTGTGCTGACAATATTTTAATGACTTAGACAAAGCCACAGACAGGCATTATATTCAGCTGCATTTCCTTTTCTAGATTGTGAAAGAGGCTTATGTGGACCACACTCAGTTTGATAAGAAAGACGTCCATTTTGATGCCACCAGTAAACCAGACAACCCCAAGTGGAGCATGGTAAACTAATTCAGGACTTTAAAGTACAATTATTGATTATAATCAAGCATGAAGGGTGACTGTTTTCTTCTCTCTCTCTCAGGTAGATGTCCAGTATCAAAGAATGACAAAGCGTTTTCTTCCTCTGTCCGAGCTGAAAAAGTACCACCTGCAGCATCGTGTCGAAGGAGGGCCTCTGAAGAACATGGCTCTTTTTACAAGGGCCAGGCTCTCTGTGCAACCCCTAACCACTGGCAAGTAAAGAAGTTCAAACAGCAAAAGTCTGAAGTGTTCTTTAGCCAGAGGAGTATGTTACTGATTACATATTCTTCTGTTATTTTAGTTCCGTACATAATGGTGGTTGTTGTGCTCTTTCTCTGCAGAGGAGTTTGACTTTGTCCTGAGTCTGGAGGATGATGAACCCTTGTGAGAATGTCATAATGTAATGTAAAGCAACCTGCTTTACATTACTGCCATGTTTTGTTCATAGAGATTATTAAACATGTTTTTGTCAAGTTATGGCTCACGTCCAGTTTTTAAATTGTACCTCCGAATGACACAGTGTGGTGTGGATACAAAACACCAGCAGAATTTTGCCCTCAGAACAGCTTCGGGGCTTGTTTTATTGCCGTAACTGAACTTGTAATGTGTGTATAGCAGCGTAACTGACCATTCCTTCCGTATAATGGCTGAAGCCCATTTTATATGAATTCCACCAGGTAAAATGACTTCACACTCGGCACTCTATAAATTTTCATGAGTTCCAGTGATGATGGTGCAAGCAGGAAGATAAAAGGACTTTGACATCATGCACAGCACACCTTGTCCAATAAAATGGTTATCACAGATAGCTATGACCTGATTTTGTTGTGGTCTGGCTGACCACATTTATTTGCTCTGTATTCACTGTTAATTATTATATTTAAGGAATAATACATATAGGCCTAACATTCAGGTAGGGTCCTCACACAGATTTCATGTGATACTAATTGTGAAAGGCGCTGACGACAGACTTTATACCTTACATAACTTTAATTACAATTCAGGATATTGTTGGTTTCGTGACAGGAAGTGATGGCGAAAAGTGCAGTACAGTTCAAGGTAACTGAGTCAGTTTTCAAGTGTTGTACAAGGCGAACAGTTACTCTGTTTAATCTATGCTTGAACCTGGGAGTGCTGCTCTATTTTATAAATGTAAAAGTTTGAGATACACTGCTGAATTGTTTTTCTATAATCCTTGTAACATTACACTGATGCAGGGCTGCAACTAATGATTATTTTTATTAATCCTCTGGTATATGAAAAGCTGGTTGTTATTCTTAAACAATCGAAACCCAAATAGATTCTATGTTAAATTTTAGAGAACTAAGAAAACCACATTCACATTTGAGATGTCCAAACTACTGCATTTTTTTTGGCACTTTGCTTTAAAAATTACTGCAGGCTCATTATTTCAGAACAAGTTTGCAGTTTTGTAATTGAGTCAGGAACCATTTGGTACCTTCGACAGTCTGAGGACCCATATGTATAAGGAAAATCTGAAAAAAATTAAATGACGCTCTGTGACAACACAACTCACCCATGTACTGTATGTAGCAGTGTGTTAGTATGATAGTACGATGTTGATATGGAAGTTCCTCTTCATGTGGTGTTTATTATTTTTGTCAAAGTCTGTTCCGGTTTCTCATATCTGTCACAAACACTTTCACTCATTTCTGCAATACAATCAAGTCTGACTGGTTTTTGTTCCATTTGGCATCAATTTATTTCAGTTTGGGGGACAGGGAATAATCAATTAGCATTTTGCAAAAGATAGATAGTTCTACTGTAATGTTTCTCTGGTTAAAAGACTAAAATTATGTTAGAGGCAGGAGGATTTCATTAGCTTGATACACTTAGGCACAACTTTCAAGTCTCTAATAAAGAGGATACAGAAGACTTCATACTATCAGACCTTAATACAACACCCCTTCCTAACACCGCTGGAATGCTGAGGTAAAGCATATGAACATGAAAGGTCATTTTGTGGCACTGTGTACTTTAAGATCAACGTACACAAGCTGAAACATGTAACAGGATTAAAGGTTTTAGCCGGTCTTATTTACAAATTTTAAAAAAGGTGTGGGATAATACTTGAGCACTCTGGCTCCAAAAGGAAAAAGATTCCAGTTTCCACTAGTGTTGTGCAAATGCACACAAAGAGAAAAATGTGTTGAGCAAGACATAGCAGTGCAAAGTTATCTCAGATTTCTTGACCTTATAACAGTGTTAGGAATGCATTCAATAAAAGGCGGAATGTTGGAGATGCACTTTGTTGAAAATTCATGATAGATCAGTTGCGTTAATTAAGAGATTAGAAATTAACTTATCTTCAAAAAGCATTAGAATGTAACCAACAGAGGGCTTAAAAATTCAACAATTTCACATGAAAGATTTTACACAGTGGACATCGCAACGGGTGGTTAGTTTGATCCCCAGAAAGAAAGAAAAAAAATACATTAATAATAATAATGAAGGGAAAAGACCAGCAGCCTGAAGCCACCTTGAATGCCTCATGCAAACCGTTTCATTGTTCACATACTGTATATGTCGGTCTCCCTTCCTCCCTTTTACCAGCAGCGGCTACAATTAAAACAGCTGCTTCACCAGATGTACAGTTGACAGGTACCTCCACCACTCCCAATGCAGACACTGAGGAGTTTTCTGAGAGGAGATTGGAGGGACTGCAGCTCTACCCGCTCTCCTCCTTAGCAGCCTGCTCCAGCGCGCTCTCTGAAGCAGCCGAACCCTCAAACCTCTGAGAGGCGATGGCGGCCTGATGAGACATGCTCTTCCTCACCACATCCCCTTTCCTCCACAGTGTGATTTCCTGCAAGACACGGGGGAAGGGTTCGGAGGATTTTAGATTGCGTGTTTATGTGTATTGATGATATTACTGCCAGTGTATGTTGACTCCTTATCCATGAAAGCTGAAGACCGTGTGAATAATCCTGGTGTTGCTCTTGACAGTTATTTCACCTTTAAAACAAACTTACTATCTAAGTAACATTTGTATATCTGCTTTTTATTTTTATCACCTACAAAACATCTCTGTTGCTTATAGCGAGAAACTCATACATGCTATTGTCAGGGCTGGACGATAAAACAACAATAATTATTGTGCAATACAATTTCTTCGATATAAATATAATAAATGTTCAATTTAAATAAATCATCACGAATCAGCAATTCATTTTTCTATTTTGATATTTATTTTCTTGGGGGAAAAGCATGAAGAATAGTTTAAGACCACAATTAACAGTAAGGTTTCTACAACCTAGGATCATAAATGTGCATTTAAACTTGCAAGAAATAATGATTTAACATTTATCAATATCGACTAATATTAGATTTTTTTATTGTTATAACATTTTTGTCAACAAGGCTCATCCCTATGTTCTCAGGGTGCCATGTCAAATGGCTAAATTTAAGGGCTATCTTCACAGTTTACATTGCAAATGCAGTTTGAATGGTTAAAATCTGTTACGCCAGTCTTGCTCACAAATTTGAGGGCTTAGGTTAAAAGCAGTATAACATTAGTAGGCTATAAACTGTAGGTGGGTGATTTCAACATATTGATACAGGGAAACTGCCCTAGGGGAAAAAAACATTTCTGAGAACATGAAACCCTTTGAAAGGTCTCTTTAATGTGTGATATTAGGTGGATATTTAAGGAGGGGAACATAGATATGCTCCCATCAAATGGAATAGATTACTCTAATCATTTGTTCAGTTAATCCAGGAACACTTTTGCACATTTACAACTGTTTAATCTATCTTGTGGAGAAAATTGTTAACTTTGTCATCTGCAATACAAATTAAAAAAAATAAAGCTTTTATTTGTTGCTAAATGAAATGCCACTCTGTACATCTAAAGAGTGACTCTGACTACAACTATGTAAAGTAGACTTTTGGGGCTGAAACTAGTAATTATTTATAAATCTGTTTTTATCTGTGTTTTTTTTGGTAAGTTGGTTAATTGTTTAGTATAAAATGTCAGAAGGTAAAAAAGACCATTACTTGTTCTCAGAACCACAATTACATCTTCACTTAGCTTTTCTCCAACAGAGTCCAAAAACATACAAGATATGACACAAGATATACAGCCAGAGGCTTTATACATATCCAAGTAATCAGGATCCTGCAGCAGAAATGTAACAGTATTTACAGTAAGAGGATGTGGGGAATACTTATTTTATTATAATAAATGTAAACACACTGATGGGGAGTTGAGTACAGTCTTTTATCAGTCGCCTACCTGCTGTTTGAAGTAGCGTCTCTCCTCCTCGTCGATCAGCACCAGGTTTAGGTAGTAGCGCACTGAGAACTTCTTGTTGATGTCTCGCATGGTGGGAGTCAGATCATAACCAGCCAGAAATAACCGGATGGGAATGGACTCTCCTAAAATATATAATACATTGTGACAGGCCAGATAATATCACTCTTGAATGAGGAGGTGCTTCACGATTAAAATAACTGACTGATGAAAAAGGTTTATTTACCCCTGACAGGAGCGCCGTCCATGATCTCATACTTGGCGATAGTGTCATTTTCATGGTATACACTTGGACCGGTGCCTGTTGTCTCGCGTTTGATGATGTCGATCTCCATGTGCTTTATCTTAATCCTCACCAGCAGAAAATAGATTTTTCCCACAATTACATCTTTCAGATGGTACCTGTCAGAGGACAAAGGCAGCATAAAATGGGAATGAGGTCTGTAGACAACACGTACTTTAGTACCTGAGCAAAAACAGAATAGTATTTGATTGATTGTTTCTCCAGCTTGAAAGAAATCCATTACGGCTCAAATGTTTGGTCGATGAATCAATAAGTCAACAAATATTTAAATCATTGATTGTTATTTTTAGCAAAATTTTAGCATAATGTTGTGTGAACTGACTTTAACAACTTGGGTCATTGAAATGATAATTTTTTCCATGTCTTAAGGACTGATACGATTAGTTGGTTAGAGATAATGACTCGACGACAATTTGGACAGTTGATTAATTGTAAAAGTAATTTATTAAGCAAAAAATGATTCCCTTATTACATTCCCTCATTCCAAATCTCAAATTTGTGGTTTTGTTTCTTTCTCCGGTTTCTATTATTGTAATCATATTGCTTCAATTATTTCTGTGTTTTTAGATTTGGTCAGGCAAAACAAACACACGCGAATAAATTGTCTAGAGATGAATCAATAATGTAAATAATGGAGGCTTACTTGGATTTGTTGTACTCAAACTCAATGTGGAGACAATCCTCAATTCCAACTTCCATTTTAATGGAGGAGTTGAGCTCTGGGTAAGTGCTCAATGTGTGCACCACAATATCCATCTCTTTACTGATGTCATTTAATCTTCTGATCACCGTGGCTCGAAGAAAATATCTGCAAATGGAACAAACAGACGGAAAACACAACTGTTTCTACATTAATTCATACATACATTCTAACCCATACAATATATATTTCAAGGTAAATGTAGGCAACATCAGGCGTTATAATGTTCATATGTAACCATGTGACAGGCTGGTTGAAGAGTGACAGTCACTCATTTCACTGCCTATAAAGTAGAGTGAAAGATCAAACCTACCTTAGCTTGACATTCTGGCCTGTGTAGGACTCATAAGGTTTTTCAACATGAGTGAACTCAAAGTCAAAGGTCTGCGACTGAGTTATTTCACCCGGTCTTGCAAGATCTTTCACCAGGGAAACAAACTCATGGTGGTTTCCTCTGTCGTAATACAGCTCTGGAAAACAAAGATGTTATAAACAAAAGCAAAATAAGAGACAACCACTGTAAGATTTTGCAAAATATTTAACTGATGGTAAATTTTGTAATAGAGCCGGGAAGCTATGCATTTATTTTATGATTGCCCCTTAATGAAGTTTTGAACAGATATATATTAATTGAAACTTTTTTTTCTATTCATTCTACCAAATCCTGAGGGAAATGTCTGACTCTTTAGTTTTTGGGGGATTAGGGGAGGGTCTAGTCACTGAACAATATCTATTCAGACAGCACGTCATATGTCACTGTCCAGCAGCGGAACCCACCTTCACTTTAATGTGCATCTTGACAGAAAGTAGAACTATAATAAAGTTTAAAAAAAATCAATACATGATATAAAGTGACAGCTCTTGGTTTAAAAATAAAAAATGGCTGGTGGCTGCTTATGCGTAAATAACACACCCAATGCTCTGCAGCTGACTCAAATTCAGAACTCTGTATCTGCAGTCACTGTCCACGCCGACACTGAAGACAACAATAACATTCAGAGATTCTCTAAGAAGAGGTTTTTTTTGCAGCTCGTGGACATCAGGAAGCCGTGCGTCATTTCTGGTGCTGTGAAGTTCAGCCGTCAACGTCAGCTTCACATTTGGTTAAAGAGATTTTGTTGGAAAAGAGATATCCCTTTCGTCAATAACCTCACCCCTTAACTGATCACAACGAGATTGTCTCCACCAAAACCAGTCAGGCTCCCGTATGTTATCCACAAACAGTGGATGGGCCTGCGTTGACGGGCCAGTTCACGGCGTGCTGAAAGTCACGCCTTATGTCACCCTGCCTCAAGACAAGGTAACGGCATCACAGTTTTATTAACAAAGAGATCTCCAGCTGTTTGTTTTCAGTCTAATTTTATCCCTGTTAACATTTGCAACAGACAACACGCAAGATCCACTAACCATCAGTTCGATTGTACTACTTCTGGCATAACTGCAAGTAATCTGATCTCCATCCCATTAAATGTTCCACGCCCTGCCCCAAGAAAAACTGGATGGTAAAATTCTCCATGTCCAATCACTAAGACTTATTTTTAATGAACACATGTCTACTTAAACTTGACACTTGACTGGTTAAACATCAACGGACATGCTGTTGCTATTGAAAGATCCCCTTCATGCTATAGTTTTGAGCGTTCTACAAGGCATGGTAAGAAAGGTGGTAGGACTGGCTTTATATCTGTTGACACCCTAAACTGTAGCACTACCCCTTTTGGTGTTTTTTGCTTCACTGAACATCATGCTATACTGTTAAAGTTCCAACCCCGTGTGTTTGTTATGACAATATGTAGACCCCAAAACACTGTCCTATCTTTTTAGATGACTTTACCGAAACGTTGTCTATTGTCAGTGTCAATTATGAAAACATAGTGTTATTGTGATTATTTATTTATGCTTTATGGATTTTATTCAATATGTTAGGGTGCCATCTCACAACCACAGTCACATGTTGGATCTAATTAGCACTTATAGTCTAAGGACTGATGTGTCTATAATTGACAATCTCAAACCACTACTGTATTTTTTTTCTCTTGTTATCAAATACAAGGTTTGTTACAGATCAGATTGTTAGAAAACATGATCTCACCTCTGAAGTTGCTATAAATGTCAGAAATCATATTAATAACAATCGACCACAGATCATTCCTTCCTGTGGTGATGATTTGGTCAAAAATTTAATTAGGAAGACTACCACTGATGCTATTGCACCAGCCAAAATTAAGCAGATTAAATCTAAACACAAAACACCATGGTAAACTGGGGATATTGTTATCACAAATTGCAGAAATGTGTCAGTGGAGACAAACTAAGCTGCAAGTCCATTACGACATTTATAAAGAACACTTCACTATCTTCAACAAAGCAATTAGAAATTCAAGACAAGCACATTTCTTAAACTGATTTCTAAAAATCATGGTAATCCCAGAATGCTTTTCTCCATTATTGACAGCCTCATAAATCCAGCTCCTTAAAGCCATTTTTTCATCATCTCAACACCAAATATGAAAAAGTTTGCAGCATTTTTCAAAGAGACAAAGTAAGAAAAATCAGGTTGTACCTTAATCATGTTATACAGAATGTGCATGAGCCCTGTCTTTGGACACTTCCCCTATGTCTAAGACTGCTACAAATGTTTTTGCTGCTGTTGCACATGCATCTAAACACTTCCACCTGCTCATTTGACCCCAACCCCACCACCTTTTTTAAAACTGAAGTACTAGCAATTGTAATTCCCTCCCTGCTGGTATTTTGGTAATGAAAACTGCTATTGTAAACTTAACTCACTCACTCTCCTACCGAAAAGTAACCCCAATAATTTAGTGCTAAAATTTTTTTAAACCATTCTTTTTTAAGTAAAATTCTTGAGAAATTAGTATTTAAACAGCTAAATGATTACCTAAATGTGAGATGTATATTTGAGAAGTTTCAGTCTGGCTTTTGTGCTCACTGCAGATGAGTGAGACAGCGTGGGTTAAAGTTGTAAATGACCTTATAATGAACAAGGATGAGAAGAAACTCTCAGTATTAGTACAGATTGCAGAAGTGTGTGGGCCTCTTTCGGTCAGATTTAGATAGCTTTTGGACTTATCTGTCTGGCAGAGACTATTTTGTCTTTCTTTGTGACCACTCCTTGGCTAACACGAGCATAACATGTGGATTCCCTCAAGGAGTCAGGGACCTGTGTTGTTCAGTCTCCATATGCCGCCATAACACTAATCTGGCATAAAACAACCCCTAGCGTGCTTCTAGACCCTGATTTGAATTTTGAATCTCACATCAGTAATCTCACTAAAACTGCCTTTAAAAATGATGCTTAAGTACAACCTTTCTCTCCCAGGATGATACGGCAATACTTATGCATGCTTTTATCACTACCAGGGTTGATTACAGCTGCAAGCTTCAATAAGCTACAGATCACTCAGAATGCAGCAGCAGCAAGTGTACTGACCAAGACCACAAGTTGAGCACACATCTCATCTGTCCTAAAGTCCCTAAATTTAGTTTTACAAATAATTTACTTTACTTTACTAATATTTTACTTTACTAATATTTTACTTTTATTGGTGTACAAACCACTTAATGGACTTGCGCCTGAATACCAAAGACATCAGACATGCTTTCAATGTGTGCTCCCTCTAGATCACTCAGGTCCTCTGGTGACATTTAGTGTCTGGAGCCCCCTGCCAGAGGAGCTGAGGGCCTTTAAAAGAAATCTTAAGACATACACTACCTTTTTAGCTTGGCATTCCTTTAATGTATTTTATTTCAATCTACCCTCATCTACTGTGTTATTATTTCATTGTATTGTTAAGCACTTTGTTCTGCAATTTTGCACAAAAAAGGTGCTATATAAATAAAGTCTGATTTGATTTAAACATCAAATCAGACCAGGTCCAATTAATTTTGTCATTAACAACTAAAAGATGCACAAAGAATTCATCATAATAATTCAGTCCCACTCCCCACCCTAATCATTTGTGTACAGTCATCAATATAAATGTTTTTTTTGAAGCCTGTATATGCTTGTTGATATTGCTCAACAGAAGCTGGACTGTTGGAGTAATAGCGTAATGAGGAGGTAAGTTATATTTGTACCTACCTATCTGCCCAACAAATTCAATTTTGATCCCTTGGTGCTCCAGTCTCTTCCCGGGGTTCTTTAGTGTGACATTCACCTTTCCACTAACAGTTTCGCCATCATAGAAAAGAAAGTATTTGTCTTTCTTTCCATCTTCAGTCTTGTGTTCAGCCTTCTTCCTCGTTTCAGCGTCATTCAGGACCACATCGATTTCTGCACTTTGTCCAAAACTAAAGAAACTCATTGTAACGTTACGTCTGTGCTGTGTAAACTCTTATCGTAACGTTACACTGGCTTGTTTTAGCAAACTAACGTTAACCTCCCCCAAAACACTGCTAATGTTTAGTAGAAAGCAAACACACAGTAAAGGCCTGCAGGGTGTGCGACCTCGGTTCCCTCTCGGAGCACACAGCACACTATTAAACATGGAAAAAGTCGACGATATTTTACAGAAAACTCTACCTTAGCTACATGTCACACTCATTTTCACAGACGAAGCGAAATAGGGGTTCGACGGCACACGAAAACGCACAATTATATGTCCACCAGCAAATTAGCCGTTTCTTTTTTTTCTTCTGTTGACCTTAATGTCTCCAATACATCGCCTACACTGGTCACAAACTACTCTGCTTCATTAATGGACACCAAGCTCGCTGTGAGGATGTATATTACATGTTTGTTTTCTGTACGAAAATACGGCGAATGTTGTCAAATGATCAGGATGTACGCCACCTGCAATAGATTAATTACTTCCGGGTGGAGCTTTTCAAAATAAAACAACAACAAAGTATTTGGGCCGGTGTTCCAAACCGGAAGTGAGGGCTTTTCCAAATAAACACATCGATTGTATATTACTTATGAGTTTTTCTTTTTCATTTGTATGTATGTAAGAACAGTGGAGAAAACTAACTTAGTGCATTTACTCAAATAGGCTACTGAAATTTACACTGAATATAAAAGCAGTGGTGTTAGAAGTAATGTACTTAAAATATCAAAGCAAACTCATCATGCCGAGCCCCTGTCATTATATATATATTGAGTTTGCTTTTGATATTTTGTATATATTATAATATTGAATGTATGAATGTATAAGTAAGCAATTTTACTTCTTTACATGCATTACAAAGCATGATACCAATCAGTAGGAGACCAGCTGCAACATTAATTAATGCTGTTTGTTTGTATATTGCATCAATAAATCCAAGAACAGAATGTCTATATTAACACTCTTCTGCATAGCAAATTCTATACTTTTGATATTTGAAGAAGGTTTGCTGAAAATACTTATATACTCCCACTCAGTAACATTTTGAAGCAAGAGCTTTTACTTATTTATTTTTCCATTGTAGTATTATTACTTTTACTTGAGTAAAGTATCTGAATATATCTGCCACAACAGAGTGAGACACATGGTAATAACAGAATGCTGTAGGCTGCAACTACAATGTGCATAAATGTGTATAATGTGTTATTTTTATTTGCCTCTGCATTATTATTTTCATATTCAAACATATTCAAAGAATATAAAACACATTTCAGTCTACACAACATTAACAGTTCAAATGTATTTAATAGTAACAAAATAACATGAACATATAGCATTAATATCAAATAAACAGTGGAAATTTTACAACAGTTCCTGAGTTGTTACACAAATCATTGACACTAATGTTTGAAATGACAGGCTCAACACTGCAGAAACACACTTAACAGTAAATACTGTAAATTTATTTCCAACAAACAGTTTTATTGCGTATTTACAATAAGATATGGTTTTCAATGTAGGAAAATTAAAAGATGTATTTATGTACATTAAGTACTGAGTCCAAACTGGACAATATGTCCAATACTCATAAAATAATTAGTAAAGCACAGAAGGTCACTTATACACAGAAACGGCACTCTAAAAATCATACATCACCACCGTTATAGTACATATTGACTTTGCAGCATAGTGGGATATAAGGTATTCAAATCCATGGGTTACTTTGCACTCGTAGATATTGGTTATTATCTGCAAATACTGTATATGAAAGGCTGATAAATTGTGCCTTATAATACTGAGCTCATCAGCCTTCTACAGTCTGCTGCTTATTGCCTGTATAACTACAGTATATACAAAAAAGATAAAATAAAATCAGATCATGTTTATCTTATGAACAAAGATAATGTAAAGGAGTTTTGTAAAACAATTTCTGTGTACTGTAAAAAGTTTAAGAGTTATAAAAGAGGATCTGTCCAAAAAACTGTGAAGGAATGTAGCTTCCAGCATCTTTTGCGATTACACCATGGTCCAAATATCAAATTCCACAGCTCTGAAATGTTTTTATTGTATAATAAAAACAATTCACTGCACTGTATTGTCTAATAAAAATATGGTGAAATTAAGAACAATATTTTCATCGTAAATTAATACTAACAGAGAAGGAAATATATGATACATTATTAAAAAAACATGAAACAGTGACCCAAAATGATATTAAAATTACTTTGGCAAGTTGGTTGATTGGATTCTAATGTGCCTCAGAGAATAATGTGCCATGTTACACCTCAAACCTTACCATCAGGAGCATCATTGTAGCAAGTTAACCTCAACAGTTTTTGTTTTTGTCTTGATTTCATTTTATCATTTGTCTCAGCTGTCAAATGACGAATGAAGACTTGTGGCGAAAATGGCCCTGTGAAAAAGATAAATTAGAAAATATGTATGCAGAACTTACTCCTTTAAGAGTTTATTTTTTTCATACTAAGACATGTAAAAAATGCTGTTGATGTTTTGCAGAGTTTTTCTTACCTCATCTGCATCACCATAGCCGACACCTTCAGTCTGAGCTGGCCAATTGTAGCTGAAATAATTAAAAAAAACATAATAAAATACAAAATCCTTGACATAATGTAGAATTAAAGGCACAATAACCTATAATCTTATCCCCATATACTCACTTATTTTCATTGTGGCCTTTTTTGTAGAAGCATCCACGTTTAAAGGAATGGCAAATGGAAGCAGCCAAACAGAAGAACACCAGCACTGCACCAAACGATTTGAGGAAAATCCCAAGGATGTCGACATCATCTGCAAGAGATGACACAGTATGTGAACAGAGCTCGGTGGCCTGAGAGATATCAAGCATTGTAGTTTGTCTTGTTGTATATTTTTTTTTTAATATATATTTAATTCACATTGTGCTGAAATCGTCACTTAAATAATGGTTTAGCTCATCAGGAGGAGCATTTGATAAGTGATTAATAATTTTAACCAACTATCTAAGTAAAGATATAAAACACGTGCTGCTGACACTGATCACCTCATTATGAAACAAATTTTTTGGTAGCTGATTAAATTCACTAAGACAGCTTCAGTTAAAATGGGCTCTGAAAATGTCTGATGGATATAAAACAGTAACTTATTTTGACATTATATGTTCCACTATATGATTAATCACAGAAAATTAAATTATCAGTAGTGAAAACAATGTATATCTGTAACATAACACAATATATGCAGGAATGTCTGAGAAGTTAACTTTCTGCAGCATGTACAATTTAACACAAATATGGATTGTAGTTTAATTCATCAGAAAAGCAGGTACAATTTTTTGAATCAACAATTGTCAACTATGGTGCAATAAATTTGTCACAGCTAGAGGTGTGAGTCTCGGTCTACTTTCTCTTTTCTCCCTAGTTCCCACTCCTTTTTCATTTGTGTGTTTGTGTATTTGTGTTGTGTGCATGACTTCACTCTGGCCACCTGGCTGAAACTATCTTCAATCAACTCATCAACTCAACAGCTTAAATACTCCAGTTCCCCTTCGAGGGGAACTCGAACTGCGTCGGTGACGACACTATGGGCACGCCTCTAGGCGTGGCAGGGCTGAAGGCGAATGAAAACTACTCCAATCCTATTGGCTTAGTGAGAACGGTAGCATGTGACGGCGTAACCGTAGGCGTATATAAGC
>JAPMOB010026269.1:0-17721 GCA_029875015.1 Lepomis gibbosus | reverse complement strand
ACACGGATCTTACCATCAGCTCCACCGTTTTGTCCTCCATCTCCGGCTCCATGTAGGCGATCCCCCCCGAAACTCGCTATGAAAATGGAAACCCAGCCCTGCGTCGGCGGCCCGCAAATGCAGAGACGTCATTCACTTTGCTCAACCACACAGCTTTGGTAGGGCAGTGTCAAAAGGGTGGGTGGGGGGTTGGGAACGCCCATGCAAAAGACAAAAACGAACGGATTGGACGGATTTCGTTGAAAGGGGAGTGTTTTTACAGTTTTGCCTTTTATTGATTGGCTAACCGTGCTACCAAGGCTTCCCCGGTGACTCCCACAAACAAAAGGGCAAATGGATGAAGATGCTGTTGCTATCCTGAAGAGGAATACACTAAGGCAAAATCAGTCATCCGCATAGCTTTGCTATGAGATGCTGCAGGATGTTTGCTAATTCAATGTGTCGTGTGTGATTAAAGGCAATCGATTTTAAATCCAGCGCTATAAAACAAACACTAATTGTGACGCAACGATATAAGGTTGTGTTCCTATAGCTTTGTGACAATAGCCTTACATTGTTTCAGCACATTTCCATATTTTTGTAAACCTACACATAATGCATGGTTTAAGTGAATGACAGAAGAGGGGTAAAGGGAAATGTTATACCAGGGGCATCTTGCAACAAGCGGGGTCACTGAGTTTACTGGACAACATTACAGTAAAGCCTGAACTGCATGATCATGGACTGATGTAAGACCTGTTCCAGGCTTTATTCAGGAAAGCAATTCAGATTACTCAGTAAACAAGGCACTCGGGTCAGAACTTCTGATTCTGTCATACTTTACCTTGGTTCACCTTTGTTGATGCCCTTCTGCAAATCCCAAAGGCACTTCAGAAATAAGGTTGACAGTCAACTGCATGCACACATTTGAATCACTCACATCTTCCTCAAGTCTCAGAACTGTTAATATTATCCTCCCAGGACAGGTTTTAATGCTGTAATTGGCAGGATGTATTGTTTCCTTTTGTTGTTTTTCTTCATAAAAGCTCCTTGGAATCATTTTAAATAAATCATTTTTTAAAAGAAAGAGTGGAGGTGTTTGGTGTATTTAACGAGGCCAACCTTTAACAGCTCCAGAGGTAGTTATGTTTTCTCCATGAAGCATTGTATATGGAAACACTTCTTTTTTAGCTTATTTCCCTAAAAAAGGTAAGTAAATGCCAAATCTCTAAAATTTCTAAATGACCATCACATCACATTTAAAATTGCATCCGCAGGATTGCACTAACACATTTAGATTTCTGATTAGATGAAGCTGTTAGATTAATTTATCAAAGTTATCAAATATGTTACAGGTGGAATAGTGTAACTGGGATTCAGGTTCCTCATCTGAACACATCTTATACCAAGGTGGACACTAATGAAAATCAAAGAGATCTGATACCTTTGCTGTCTGCAGTTTAAAATGATTCAATTACAACATGAAGAGTTTGATCCTGATGAACCAAGTAGGCACCAAATCCCCTAAAGCAGCCATGCATACTTATTCACATAGGACTGTCACAACATTCATTTAAAGTCAGGAAGTCAGAGAAACAGTCAGCCTTTCCAGGAACAGAACACACACAGCACAGAGATTGAGACCACAGCAGATGAGGAGGTAGCAATGGTTTTCAGCAGTTCAAATTTAATACTTTGTCCCCCTTTCTCTACAGAAACCCAGGTAAAAAAAATCCCCCACTCTCATAAAATACAACAGCAGCAGTTACCAGTAAAAAAATGAAATGCAAAAAAAAGAAGAGAGAAAGCATAGAAGGGAGAAGAGAGAGAGGGTAGGGACATGATGAGGCAAGAAAGGAAAATATATTTTCTATATGTGAGGAGCGAGTCCAAAGTTCATCTTCAGACCGGGCTAGGGGCAGCGAGGAATCTGGGAACTTGCTGTTGTGTTCGTTCAAAATGGAGGGGAGGAGGAAAAAAAAAAGAACATGAGTCGAGTCCAATCCAACTAGGGGAAGGAACCAGCACTCTAAGGCAGGGATTTATTCAGGAAGGGCTTTCTCCCTCTCTGGATGAAAGAAAATCTCACTCCTCTTCAGCTTGTGTGATGTACTTTGTCATGTGTACAGATGAAATGTATGTGCAAGTTTGTGTATGCAACAGGTAAATTGGAAGGTGTGTCTGTCATATATATGGTCAACACGGTTGCACCTCTCACTTGCTGCAAGAGAGGTGGCATTTTTCTTTCCTTATTTCTTCATTCATTCCTTTGCTTTTCTTTTTTTCTCCCAATATCAGTCCCCGACTACCTAGTAGTCATCCAAATCAAAGAACTCATCGTCCTCTCCTTGGTACTCCATGCCCTGGAAATCCACCCTGTACCGCAAGATGCCTGAGGAACACAGAGATGATAGATTAACAAGGGAAATGTGATGGCTGGCCGGCTTATGTCATGTTTGGTTAGATCGTTGCAGCATTAAAGGAAGAATTTGTATTAGGATAAGGATTAGGATATAATCCCCATTAGCTATGGGGGTGGGAGTATTTGTATTTAAAAAAAACATGAATTCCTGAAATCCTCATGCTGTGTGCTACTTACTGAATTTTAAAATCAACGACATGACATTTACTTTAAGGAAGAGGAGGAAATACTGCTTGAATACTTTGATTTATCATGACACTTTTGTTCAAAGTTATGACAGAGCGATCGGCAAGATGAATCACACACAGTGTTCATACTCTTGGAAGGTATAATGCGAATCTGCACTGATCACATAGGGAATATCTAGTGTCTTCCTGTTCTCAAAAGGAGGTCAACATGCATTTCCAATACAGCACAGAAACAAAAACCTGAATTTTAATTTGCTTTCATGGTGCCTAATTTCCTTACTTCCCAGACCACTGCCTGTCTCAGAAATTCAGTAGGGTGACCAAAGGACATGAGGAAAGAGCATCATAAAAAAAAGAGAACAACTGGAACAGTCTGTCCCTCTACTGTATCAAAATCCATATCAAACGGCACAATGACAAGTAACAAATCTAGTTAAAGTGCAGGTATATATTACTTAACTCTGCAGTAGCTAGGGTTATATGTTAACAGGTTATTCCTAAAAGTAGGGCTGGGTGATATAGCCAAAAATGTTATGATAAAAAGTTATATATCTTTCGTTATTGATATTTATCACAATAAGTATCAAATCGTTATTTCTTTTGAGTTTAAGGCTGATTTCTGCTCCTAAGTGAAAGTTGAAGAAACCTGATCGTTAATTGTGGTTTAAACTTTTCTTTATGGTCAACACTTGAGGCCAAACAGAGGATCACTTCACAAATCTGCAGTAGAACATTCAACACATTTATGATAAAATCTTTGTCAACAAAAAGGTACGAGTAAAATTAAGTAAAAGCTTTTTGAGTCCTATTTTTCAACAAAATAAACATCTTAAAAAAAAAACCTAACTTGTGTATGATTAAAGTGAATAAAATCAAACATTTATTGAACATTTGTTATATTGTGATTTTAAAAAATTATATTGAGATAATTGTTGTTTTATTTTACCGAGTCCAGTCTGAAATGGCATCTTTTAAGCCAAATCAGTCACAGCTATAAACTATGTATAGTTTACAGCCTGCAGTTCATGGAGATAAGCCAATGATTATAATTAACCTGTGATATTCTTGCTTCATATTGCCATCGCTATCAATTCTAAACTTAGTTATTGCTGATGTTAGCATAACATTTATTGAGGCATAGTATCTTGTGTCTGCAGTGTGGCATGCAACACATTTCCTGAAAAAACACTCGTGTTTATTGTGATAAAGCTGTTGTGTAGCCGATAACAGAGAGGATTATTTCGCTTCCTACATTATTCCAGGTTGCAAAGGAAAAGAGTGGGTAGAAAAGGAATAAGGAAAGCCTTTCTAATGTACCCTCCATATTTTGACTATTGACACTTCAGCACTGTGGATACATGGACACTTGAATCTGCCCCTTCTAGTTGGAGAGTAGTACATCTTACCATAAAAAAACACTACATGAAAAGAGCTATACATATCATCCATTCTCCCTAACTTGATGTTGTATAAACGCACAATTCCAGTGTCATTCCAGTGTTGTAGATTATGCTCACCTCCAATGCCTCCAAAGCCCTTGACAAACTGGGACCCTTCCTGGCTCTTGTCTGTGACTATCTCCAGCGTGGCTCCAAATTTCTTGTAGTTGTTAGCAAACCATTCCAGGAGTGGCATGCTCTCGATCAGCTCATGTTCCTGCCCCGTCTACAAAACACAATCAGAGTCAGGAACACATGGCATGATGGGCAATGATGGGTCTAACTAAAATCCCAGGGATCTATCCTTTCTTTGCAGTACTCACCTCCTTGTCTGTGAAGTGAGACTTGTCTTTCTCTTGCTCTGGCGTTAAGTACAAAGTCTTCTCATCTAAAAAACAAAAACCAGAAGGAAAGCCATAGAGATTATAGTGTTATAATACATTTATTGCTTTGTTTCTCAGCAATGGTAGATGTGATATTTGTGTACCGTTTTCTGCGCCGTTGCTCTCTGCCCCATGAACACGTAGAATGTAACGCATGGTGTCTAAGTTCTCGTACACTATGAGGATCTCCACTGCTCCCATCTCCAGGGCTTTGAGTGTGTCCTCCACTCCAAAACAGTACTTCCCCGTGTCCTGACTGATCTCATCAAAGTACCGCCCTATAGAAAACCAGGATAACCATTAGGAAATTCTCATCAACAACTTCTACTTCCTTTAGCCTTTGTTGGTGACACCTAACAATAAGAAGACTCACCTATGAGCTTCTTCTCCTGGATAAACTTGACATTAGAGAGAACCTCTGCTGAGAGCTCAATAGCCTGGTTGAAACCATTCTCTCCTCCATATGAGATGTCCACCAGCTTCAGAACCTTGGCCTGTAACCTCTGTAGCAAACAAACACACACACACACACACACACGTTTTACACACTATAGCGATCACAGACATCAAGTGACATAACTAGTAGCATTCTTATTATGAAAAGTCATTTCACTTTTTCCTCCAAACCGGCAGCTTAACATATAAATCTTGGTAAAAAACATCATGGTAAAGGCTATCAACAGAAATATGCTGACAACAATGACATATTATGCTGCAGTTTTTTTCCTACTAGAGCTGTGGCGGGCCATCTGTACTATCTGTGGAAAGCTCACTTAACAGCTACTAGTGTTAAGACTGCCATTGCCTGAGGGTTACTGTACCCCAAGAACTGCCGACCTAAGCTCACAATCTGGTAAATGCAGATCATTTTCAAACAAGCTTGTTGTTTTTGTTGTTGCTGATGTAAGTATTCTGTCCTTTAACCAATATATAATATAAATTTTATATTTTGTCTTGTATTGCTTATAATGCATGTAAATGTTACGAATTTTGTGGTGTATTGTGGTGCAAGTCAACTGAGACAAGAGCAAATTGCACAGAATGCCACAGCCTTAATTATTTTGCAATGTAAAGAGGGTTTTAAAAGAGGGTTGAGGGAGGTACTCTTCATTCTGATAGCTGTTTACTGTACATAAAGAGTCTAAAAGACAGAGAATTTCAAATAAACCCCTATAAGTGCAAAAAACACCCAGTAAACCACTTTATTTGCCAGCAATACAAAGATAATTTCGCAGAAACTGCACTGGTCTTTACACTAACCTAAATAAATAGTATGTCGTATTTTTACGAGGGCCTTCATAATATTTGTTTATCATTGTACATATAATGTGTATGTTTATTTTCTAAATCACAATATTAAAAGCTAGGGTATTTTATTTCAGAAGCATTTTTGTTATATTTGTTGAATTCCTCTTTACATCTCAACAGCAATCAATAGATCATAATCTCCGACACAAAAAAGGAAAAAAATCTGGTGGCTGTTACAGGACTGTGTGAATAAAATGGTTGGCTTGCCTATCTACCTGCGCGCACTCTGCCCCATGCACTCATTGCGCACGAAAATGTGTTTTAAGGCTCATGCAGACTACACGGCAGACTGATGTGCTGTTCAGACTACACAACTTGCTGTCTTGTGACGGGAGTCTTGAAGTCTTTGTGGCATTCACACTATGTGACACAAACTACACAAGCTGACAATGGCTGTGCCACCGACGCTGGTCTCCAAACCACCTTTTGCCAAGAAAACACACGTGAAATGTGAACAGGAAATGACACAAACCTACACACAAAACAGCTGTTTGTTATTATAAAGATTCCAATTATAAAGTCAAAGAGTATGGGTGAAAGAAAATATTGGCACACAGCAGGTAGCAGGGATTTTCTGTGCTACAGAGAGAGCAGGAGGTGAGTAAAAAGTGTTTTGCAATGAAAAAGTAGCTGCCTCCTCTGCCAGCTGCCTGCTCTCATTGGCTGGACGTGGATGTCGAGTCAGAAGACTCCTCCAGATATTTGGCATGTTAGATATCAGGCTGACGTTGGCGATGTGTCAGAAATGTGTCTGGGAGCCGTTTTGATGCATCTTTGAGTAGTTTACACATAACGACTGGCGACCGTCGATCGGTTGCTGATTTACCCCTGATCACAGCCTGATGGTCACACAGCTCACCGACCGGAAAATCTGGCTTAAAACCGTGTAGTGTGAACCAGGCTTTAGGGGAGTTGCTTTGAAAGGAGGCCTAAAGGGAGGGGGTGGGATTTCAGTTGGACACTTTCAAAGTCTGGCTGTCTCTTGCTAGTCTCTCCAAGCTGCCTAAACTAGCTTTACGGTTATATGGTTAATTAAGTTTCTTAACTAAATCTTAACATCTTAGTTCATTTAATTTTGTATCTCTTTGTATATAAATGTGCATTTGTGCCTTTAAAAAAAGAGGAACAAATAAATGTCATTTTTGGGTATCTATTCCCCACAGTGACCAAAGTGTTTCTGTATGGTTTGACAGACATTAATCAATTACTGATATATTACACAAATACATACATTACATAGTAAATACTTAATTGGTACTGCTCTTTATCAGAAAACACACACAGACTTACTGGGTCGAACATATCAGACTGGCTGAGCTCAGTCTTGAAGTCGGCAGAGCCAGCTAATACCATTCCAGCCACATTAACTTTGTCGTTGGACACAAAGAGCTGGACGGCCGTCTCAGCCACTTTTCTCACATAGTTGTGTCTCTTCTCCATTCTCAGACGAGCAAAACGCAGAGCAGACTGCCCACCTCTGCCTGAAAGAAATATCGAAAAGAGACACAATGTTTAGAATGTTTCTGTACGGGCAAAGCTATCAAAAGTTCAGTGTCGTGTGAGCGTTGTGGGTCAGTACCGTGCTTCTTGGGTAGGTCCACAGTGAACTTGTGTAGCACCTCTCTGGTGTTGCCCTGCAGTGTGCCAAACAGTGCCCCACTACCGTCGATCACAATAAAGCCAAACTTACTGTCGTCGGAGAGCAGGGCTGTCAATGCCTGTGTTGGGGGGCGGGTGAAGAACAGATGATAAGAAAGTGACAGAAAGCAAGTGCAATACAGATAAGAAAAGTTTCTTTACAAGAAAAAAAAAAGTCAAATGCAGACAAAGAAACTAAGCAAAGGCTCTCACCTCAGTGTGGAACTTGTTGTCGCAGAGGTACAGGGAGGTGTTGATTGGCTTAAAAGGCTCGAAGTCAATGTTGACTTTCTTCTCCTTGCCTTCCTCTGTGACAATGGTACCACAGTACACGACCAAACCATTGGGTGGCACTGGAAAGAGACAAAGGATTAGGCTAATTTATGGAAGTACCTATATAAGGTTTTTGTTCAGATGCATGAACAACATACAGTTTCTGGAGCAGAAGTGATCACCATCAAGCTTTCTCAAAATATACCACTGTACATGTTGCTGGAAGGCCATGATATTCTGTGTTAAAATGTCCAATGTGTTTTCCCTGGACTGCTTTTCTATTATAATCTAAGATGATGATGATGTATTGCACTGACAAGGTACCAATGGGTAATACACACCCTTCTCCCATGCTTATAAGCTACCTACTTTATAATTCAATGCTATAACCTGCAAGTTAAATATTAGATTAAAATCATAATACTACTAGCTGTTCACAAGCTGCAAAGAGGTGCATAATACACCAAAGACACATACACATGTTAATATGTATAAAAACTGACATGCTGAGAAAGATGTTGGACAACTCCACTTATATAATTTCCTGTTTAACCTAGACCTATTGTAACTGTAAACATGTTCATGTTTATAAACATGGACTTAACTGTCCACAGGCTGTCCAGATGCAACCTTCTGTTACAGATAATTATTTAACAGCTTCTGTTACCACCACTGAAATTATCTATCTTTGCATCAGTAGCATCGGACTAAATGTCAATTTAACACTAGATGTGACTATCTATCTGGTCTTTACGGGAACATGAGGGTAATTTTTGATCAAGAGTTACGCAGATATAAATGAATTCTCTCCAGCTACCCCTGAAAAACAAAATCCCACATGAAAGTCAGCAAGGTTTTATTTGGACTTTTACTGTAGCACATACCCTTGTTGTAGAGTTTTAGTCTTTGCTGTACAGAAGTGATGGCCCCGAGTACAGAGAGCCTGTTGACTCGGCTCTTGATGTTGGAAGCAGTGCCAAACTCATCGGCCAACATCTTGGCCACTCTGGATATCTGGTCCTTGGGGGGGATGATCAATGAGATCATACTGGTGCCATTACTATAGATAGAGAGAGGACTTAACATTAGTGCATATGCATACATACTCACGTGATGCTATGGGATTCATAGCACACTATAAACATGAGACCTTTATAACTACAACCAAAGTATAACAAGCTAGACACCACAACAACTAAATTCTTATCTATTTCAAAATGACAATGACATGATAGGAGTTATCAATGCTATAACAACTTTGGTTATTTGAGACAGCAACTTGACCTGTTCATTTTATTACCTTAAAGAGAACTCCACCTCTTAACCTCATGCTACTTTGTAAACACACAACACCCCCTAGCAAAATATCACCTTGACAAAGACTGAATGGTTGAGGGACAGCCGCGGTGGGCTTACGGTTACACAGCATACAATCTCTGCCCTTGAATCAGAGGACTGAGTTTCACTTCCACTGCTCCACTCTCTACATTCACTAACTATCAAGAGACAAAGCATACCAGCACAGGCTGACACTGCATACACGAAGACACACACAGGCAGGTAGCTGTTGCTGGATGAATACAGGGCAAATGGTCAACTGTGTGTGACATGGCAGGCGGTAGAGCACAGGACAGCAAATTCTGCGCAGCACTAGACAGCAGGCTGTCGCAGAACAAGCTACAAGCCAGTGTAGCAACACCCACATTTCACACGTCGTGTTTGATAATTCATGAAGGCCACAGTGTCCCTACCGGCATGCAACAGATTTCTTTTCAACTGACCATTTTATAGCAGGCAAAGCTTTAATGTAACTCTGAACTGCTCGACTGCCATGAGGTAATTATCGGACTTAGTGAACTCTTTGGGGAATAAAGAAGCCCTGTCATATAATCTCCATGTAAAAAAAGGATGGATACGGATACGTCGTTTTAAGTTGTTGATGAGTCTAACGAAGCATGTGGAGGTCCAACTGTAAGCTAGCCGGCCTTCATTTCTCATCAACGTGCTTTCTTGTTACAGACACACATAGCGGCCTCTTTCCAGAGATGACGTCTATTAGCGGGTCTCATTAGCAACACAGCTAACATTACTGTTACTAGCTTTATACCGTTTGTGGGACTTGGGGAGTCATTCTCTCTAATGTCACCCATAACACATAAAGGCAGATAAACCAAAATACATATCACTCTAAATTAACAAAATGTTTCCAACCTAGAGACAGACTGAATGCGACAGCAGTTAGCGCTTAGCAAATAGCAAGCTAGCAGCAAAGCTACGGTAAGCTAAGTTAGCTATGCTAAGCTAACCACTCCCAAATTCGGCCCCACTTATCCGATCTCCAGCTGTTGCGGCGGGCAACATTCACACCATCACCCGAAGCCATACACTTTAGCACAACTGGCCCAGCCACTGTATCGACACACGTCTCAAATCGATCACTCACCCACGGGCAGCTTCCAAACTTTTGATCAGCTTCTTGATTTTCCATATCTCCACGTTCCTGTCCGCCGCGCTGGGGTCGTCCGCCATCTTTCTGCTGTAATCGCTTCAGCACCTGAAAGACGTGAAAAGGGAAGAAAAAACATATGCGGTGAACAAGCCAGTAACCAGCTTGGCAGATAGACACCGTTTTATTTGTCTGACAAAATAATCGTTATAACTAGCTGGACTAGGTACCTCTCCAAACTAGTGGCGCGGTGTCCGTTAAGGCACCTGACCAGTACTGGCAGCTGGATTAACCGTGAGGGAAAGACCCTTCCCGGGATGTCTCTGTCAGTACAGCGCGCGGAGAATAACAGGCCTACAATCTGCCAGGCCCTAGCGTCCACCCTGTTCTTATCTAATACGACCTACTTTCCCCGCTCTTCTAGAAATCAACTGTCAGCTTTTCAGTTATTTCGTTAAATATACACTGGCATAAATGGAACCGGTACTGTACCTGCCTCGGACAACGCCGCTCCGCTCCGCTATCTGTCCGCTGCGCTACGTCGAGTCGGTGGTCCGAGGAGTGACGTTGCCTTCCCGACCGGTTTCTCTCTCCTCCACACGCCGCGCGTGGTGCTATCGATGGGGCTCACATGTAGGAGGTGGCGTTCACTTCCTGGAAACCACCTAGAAACCAATGATAGTTTTCGGCTAGTACGTCAATCATAACCATCTAAACAACGATTGGACGGAAGCTGACAACGTCAACGAGGCTGGATGGGCGTCCGGAACTGGGGATCATGGGATTTGTAGTTAGTTCAATGCGACTCACAGACTTCAGTTGAACTTTTTTACTGTTGCTCCTGTTAGTTTGTACGTTTAGCCAAATACGTCTCCCCGTGTCTTCTTGCTGTATGGTTAGTCCTTTATAACATACGTATAACATTACGTAGGCCTATTACATTGTTGTTAGCCAACTCATTAGCGTCCCATAAGTGGGCCCTATTTGTGAGACTTTGAAAACATATTTGCTTGATAAATTCTATCAGTAGTTTATCCACATGTTTAACTCTTAAGACAACAGCTATGTTGGACAGAAATAAACTATGAATTTGAGTTTGCCTTATAGCTTGGGGGTAAAGCTGCTCTGCGGTCTAGTGATGTGGCAGCAGAAACTTCTCTTCCCAGAATGCAGCAGGATGAACCGGCTGTGGCTGGGGTGAGTACTCTGCTTTAATATTATTATTAATATAATTTAAATCATTGTTATTTAGTATTTGTATCTTAAAATAATAGTTTTAAAATCATTTTGACTTGTAATAGGAAGAATGACTTCTCATTGGCCCTACAGATACCTAGTATCAGAAATTTTTTTTAACTATTACATTATACACTATGTATTAGAATCCCGGGCAGGAAGTCTATCACAACAACAGTGCAATGCTTTACACTATAGCTGTTTCTCAATATGTGTTCTTATCTTTACTTGGTTCTTTTGGACTTGTGAAACATCATAAGTCACAGCGAAAGTAGGCTACCTTTCCAATTCAAAAGTCCGCATCTAGCCAAGTACAGTCAAATACCCGGATGTGTTCTCGCTCCGCCCGTTTAACCTAGCCTGCATTGGTGGTGACTTGTGTGGAATTTTGATAGCCAGATATCCCAGAACGCATTTCGCCATCAAAAAGCGGAAATGCCGTATTAGAAAACTCACAACTGAAACTTCTAATACTGCTGTTCTTTTCATATATATAGTAGTTCTTTATGCAGGAATATGCAGCTGTTAAGACTCCAAATGTGTGGTTGATTTCTCAAGACAGAGCTGATATAAAAACTTGCTACAACGTTTTCAGAGATGTGAGGTCCTGCCCGCTAACGGGTCTGGCCGTCGTCAAGTCCACTGCTGTTCCAATAGCTGAATGACTGACTGCGTGCTCCCATTCCTGGGAGTTTGTACTCCCAAGCCGAATTTGCCAAGTACGAGCTTTAAAGTGCAGAAGTCCGAACTTGGCGAACTCGGTAATGAGAAACAGCCTATGACACACACCAACACAACTTTAACCAAGTGTTCTTTGGAAAAAGCTAGCTAGGTATTCTCCGTAGGCTATGAATGTCATAGCAGAGGCTGCGAAGTGACCGAAGAATATAGGAAGAAAATAAGAGAGGGTGACAGAACAAGAGTAAATATTCTACTGTCTTTTTCTCCTTGGCGTGAGCTAAAGCTGAAAGGATGCAGGACAGATGCAGAGCTGGCCTTCTTGCTGTTGGATAGTTATAGGCTAACTTATTAGCTGCCTAGCTACGTCTTGCGTTGTAGTGCTAGCTTTTTTGTCTGTGTTAACAAATTTGTCGCCTCGAGAAAAATCAGCCAGATGTTTCACAGACAGAGGTTTAGCTTTGTTGGCTGGCTCGCCACCCAGGCAGTGGGGAGTGGTGCAGGTGTCGTGCGGGGATGTGGTGTTGCTTCAGGCTGTCAGACTGACTCAAACTGACTCAAATGGAGCGCAGCCATGAAAGTGTCGTACCTCAGTTAGAGTGAGTTCTATACTGTGCTGTCATTTGCCAGCTGCATATTTGGGGTGTGGCTTAGTGAAGGGTCAATTGCTTTGCACAATAGCTATAACTTTAGTTTCGAAACCAAACACTTAATCTTCACTGGACTAAAACACTGACCAGTGGGAGAAACATTTGGCCTTCAGAAACAGCAGTGTGTAAACTAAGGGAAGGGGGATTAACTGTAGGCTAGTGACTCAGTTCCCTGAAATATTCAACACTATTGTCTCATGACAATTCAAGAGAACTAACTTTTTAAAGGTCCAGTATGCAATATCTATAGGATATAAACAGAAAAGCAATATAAGATCCATAACTATGTTTTCAGTGGTGTGTAAAGACCTTACATAATAAACCATTATGTTTTTATTACCTTAGAATGAGCCATTTGTATATTGAAAACTCTGGGCACCCCCTTCCATGGACGTCGCCATGTTGCAACCTCATATTTTTAAGGTAGCTGAAAATGGACAAACAGCACCACAGAGCACATTTCAATACTACGTTCTTCTTGTTCTACTTCTGGTAGAATTCAGGCAGTGTAGACACTTATCACTATGTTAGAAAAAGAAGAAGTAGTAATAATATACTGCAGGGGTCTGCAAATAAGTTTTGAGCAATACTTTTGGGTTCATAATCACAAAGAATTAATGTGTTTCCCTTGTCATTATTTGGATTTATCTAATGTGTGTTTTATAATGAAAATTTTCCCACTCTTGGCTTATATTTTCCATGTTATCTGTCAGTGGCAAGTCACATTAACATATGGTTTTACTGAATAATTATGTAAATATCATTTCTTATATATACCTAAAGAACCCTCATTTCTTGACTGGCTGTCTCAGAAGAGACACCTTTGTGCTGTGTTCACAATCCTTACCACTAGACGCCACTAAATCTTACACACTGAACCTTTAAAGTACAATTTATTATTGCTTACAGTATGTTCTTCCTAAAACTTTGCCACTAATACCCATGTACTGCACTTCTGGCAGAAATGTGTTCTGTCTTGGACTTACTTTTGTCAGGTGTAACTTACTTTAGGAAATAAAGAACATAGAGGAAAGGGAAAGTCAGTTAATAATCATGATCAACTGTGTTACAAAGATGTCCCCAAAACGATTAAAAATGAATATCCTTTTGTCATCAACATAATAAACATTTCCATTATCATCAGTACCAGTTCACTTCTTTATCAACCTGCCACTTTTGTGATGCAACAGGTGTTTTGAATGTTACAGTATGGGTGCTTTCCTTTGTATATCCAAGTCAGCAGGATTCAGCCAACCTTTTAGCCTGAGTGTTGCAAAAATGTGGCTTCCAAACTGCTGAGTGGGCTATTTATACCCAGAGAAAGGTCAGCTGTCCAATTAGTGTGACTGGTACAAACGCCTTCTCTACTTAAAACCAGAAAAAAGAAATCTGTGAGATGTTTCAAGCAAGGTGGCTCAGTAATCCAATTATCTTCTGTTGTTGAGGTGGATGATGAAGGTGCAAATTATTGTTTGAGATGCTGGGTGAGCTATGTGTAAGCCTAAGATTGCATAGTGAATACAGTGTAAGTACAGTGTGGTTTCATAGGTCACTCTGCAACACAGTAATTAACTGCTGAAATATTACAGTTTGATTTTTGTTTTCTTTAAGATTTTTATGTCCTCAGCGACTTTTGGTACTTTCTAGAGGGGGAAAAAACATATGTTCCTTATATATACATGTGAAGGAGGCAGTGAGACCCTAAATCAGATGTAAAAATGGTAGGGACCGAAGCATCCCCTGCATTTTCCTTTTACACGGAGCAGTGAAATTATATTAGAGCCTGCACACATTTAGACCACTAGATGACAGCATCGGTTAAAGCACAAACAAATGTCTTCTACACTGTCTAACTTTTTATTGGTTGATTTTTTTTTTGTTGAACACACACTTTTATTGTTTCATTTTATTTTGTTTACTTTATGGCCTGTATGAATTGAATCCATACAGTTTATTAAACACACACACACACACACACACACACACACACACACACACACACACACACACACACACACACACACTTACTCTTTATATTTTATTTATTATTTTTATTTAAACACACACACACACACGCTTACTGTTTGTTTATTTATTTATTTATTTAACTGTATGAATTGTTCTTTTGTATTTTCCTTAAAGCTTTGGCAATACTGTTCAATTAACATTCATGCCAATAAAGCAAATTTGAATTGAAATTGAACTAAGTATTATTTCCCTGGTGTTTCTTGTTTTTGTATTGCTCGATGGGACATTAAAAAAGGTCTTTTCTTGTTGGGTATAATTGTAGCATGCAGTTTGTTAGACTTTATTAGGCCGCCATATGCTGTATAGTAAGTGTCTTAATAGAGTTGTGATTGTTTCTCTAAGAACAAACATCTGTTTGCGCAAGAAGCAACAAGCCCAAGAATCATCCCAGTGGTATTACCCATCTCTGGTGAAATGGGGGAACGGAGAAGGTAGGTGGAGCTTCTGTTTGAATTTGGCATACACTGGATGGCTACATCATGGAGCAAAAGTGATATAGCAGTTTGTGCAACTGACTCCCTTCAAAATTGTCCAGCACAGGTATGAGTGCCAATTCATCACCATCTGTCGACCATCAGCGCTGTTATGATCTGTCGCTTGGAAATGGATGGCGGGAACTGTGCGGCGCGCAGGAGGTTTCCTGGCTAGGGCTGCTACTCCTCATTTCACTTGGTCATCACGAATGAGCATTCAGATAAGCAGAGAAGGTTGATGGGTTGTTGAATCCTCTGCATTCTAGCTAAATAAACTGCATTTGTTATTGTAGCAGTAAGCAATCCAATCAGCATAAGGGACTGATTGCATTGATTTTTTTGGACTGTGGCCCAAATACTCTCGCAATCCCAGCAGTTAGTCAGCTGTAAAGTTGTTGAATAAATCTGATGTTATAATTTAATATTCTGTTTTCAAGGGATTTGATAAAGCTTCATGCAGACATTGAACAAAATATTTCAAACCTTCATTTTTTAAAATTAAAAATATAGCAGATATATCAGTGAGTCAACATCGTTCACCTTATCATAACAAATAAAAAATGTTTCCCATGATCAGACCTTAATTCCTTAAATTGTTACTAAATACTGGGTAAATCTATTAGGTGAAGCCTAAATATGTCTCTGAAGAATGCTGAACTCTTAAATGAATCAATCTGAGAACATTGTGGCTTTAATTATGTAAATTTAAAGCACAGCGGATGACTTGCTCTCAACTTCTTCAGTTATGATTCCTATATATGTAATGGTTGCTTTACTTCCATATAGCCACCTGCATGAAGTACTACATGTATATCAAGACAGACTTTTCATACTCTATGCAGGTCATGATGTCATAGCAGAAGTGGCTAACAGTCTGCTTTGTCATAGTGACCAGGCCAAAAGAAGGATGTGCTCTGTGTGTGTGAGCGTGTGTTTGGTGTACATGCTGTAGGTATGCATGTGGGAGCACTGTAGAGAGCGTGGCCCGAAACAGATGCCACCAGGTTCATGGGGCTCTGTTTTCCCATCTGTGGCCATCTGCTTAAGTAGAGTTGAGGGGAGAGGGAGGGATGAGGGAAGGTGGAAAGAGGGACTCTCAGGGGTATTCAAGGACATGGTCTTGCTTGTCATCACTAAGACATTTGAGTAGGGTAAAAAGACAGAGGATGTGAGGATGCATCCTATCAGACACTTTCAGAAAGAGGCAGGCAGTTAGGTAATCAGAGGTACATCAACATGTTGATAGGAGGTTGTGAAAGTTTTTTGGCTGCCTATCAAAGAGTTAGTCAAAAACAAATGACTAAAAACACTTAAAAAATCAAACAAGTACTGCCATACCTGTTTCCCCAACTCTTGTAACCTTGCTGTCACTGACACATTAAAGCGTTGATGCTTCCCCTCCCATGAAAACATCATCTGCTCCTCAGTGTGTGCAGTGCAGCTCTCAAAACAGATGAGGAAACCTTTGAACTCCTCAGAGGGAATTAAGCGGTACATATTCTCTGCTGACTAGCTAATCTGTGACTCAGTATGTGTCTGTCTCTCAGGCTCTCTTTCTCTGTCCTCCCAAGTGAAAGAGAGGATCATAATCGTCAGCACTTCAATAGTTTGCTTATGACTTAAACCAATCTTCTTAGGACGTGCTATATGGGTATGACAATGTTCAACTGTTGGTGGATGTCAGCCATCTACTGCACCACTGTGAGTTTTTTTTGGTTCTGGGACAAGTGTAAAGATTTAGGACTGCAGCAGCAGGGGTGTTTGAACATGTTTTTTTTTTGCAACACTCAGTTGACATTCTTTTCACATCCCTGGCTCTCTTACTGCTCTCCACAGAGGCAGAAGGAGATTTACGGATCTCCATCGTAATATTAAGTGGATTAATCAGGAATGGAGAGTTGAGGTTGTCATAAATATAAATGAGGTCTTTTGAGGCATAGGGCGAGACATGCTGCATTTCCACATAGTGTAGGCTATTAGGAGTTTATCAGCGCACTGGATTAAGACCAATAACCTCAATTTAGAGGCCAGGACACACAGTCAGTCTTAATGATGCATTGGAAAGGGGTTAAACCCAAAGGTAATATGGACCAGCTGGCCTGCCTACACCACTCACTGACCCAGGGCATAATCCAAATGTCTTTCACGCCTCAGGGAGCGAGGAGTTCAATGCATTTTGGCAGTTTAAGTCAGATTCAAGTATTTTTTAGCCTTATTTTCTGTAACTGCAACACAGACTAATAAATATGAAAAGAAAAACAGAATTTTTTTTGAGCAAACAATGTAGGACCTGTCAATGGTAGCGTGGAGAATAATGCTGTATTGCAATCAAAACATCCAGTTGATAAAAGTCTGGATGCCACCTATCACTCCCCAAGGAGAGATTAGCTGATGCTCCCATCAATCACACTGCTTTTCCAGAGCCTGCTGGTATAACCTGTTTGGCAGCAATCTATATTGGAGATCAGAATTAACATACACAGTTGCACATCCAGAAAAATAAACTTTTGTGTAGGCAAAAATGTACCAAATGCAGCTGTTCTGGAATATCCGTTGCCTCAATACCTGTTACATGTGTGG